>VXAD01000741.1:353181-653732 GCA_013399195.1 Dicrurus megarhynchus
TTTTTTTTTTTTTTTAACTGAGAAGGGTATAGTGATTCAGTGTTATCTCACAGCACAGTTAATGCTGTCTGAAGAGGGTGAATCATCTCCTTGTCCCATCTGTCGGTCTGTTGAATACGAGAAGAGCGGGCCTACAGTGCCTTTAATTCACGTGTGTTTAGGACTGCAGGTGTGCATTTTGTCATCAATCTCTACAGAGTGTTAATGAGATACTGGTCATCAAAGTGCCTGTGTTCTCTGGGAAGCTGAGGTGACCTACCTCACTTTGAAAGGGAGAATATACCACTCACCATTTGGAGAGGGCTTGTTTTTCTAAGCAGAGAACGGGGGAAAAAATGTGAGTTATCGAATATATCTTGGTTTTATTCTCTTGACATTTTTAAATTTTTATGTGAAAATAGGTGCTAGGTCTTGTCTGTTTTCAGAGTATCTTAATCTCAGAAACTGAAAGTCTTCAACAGTTATAATTGTCTGTATCATTTCTCAATTGATTCTTTTTGCCCTCTGGTACTAATAAGATTATTACTTTGGCCTGAAATTCTCTATTATTTGAATTTGAATTTTGTTCTTTATTTCATTTTCATGGTTAATACTGCACTTGGGTTATATATTCTTTTGTGGTGTTTCATATTTTTCAAAACTACTTAAGAATTTAGGAAAAATTTCTAACTTGTAGTTGTTGACTCATTGAGGTGGAAAGTTGAAGTTCACAGCTGTGGAAGCATATTCCTAAAGGAAATATGATACTTTAGAAGCCATGATGGTGGAAAGCACTGGTCTTAGGAGTCTACTGCATATCTAGGTCTACAGATACCAAAAGTGAGGCTATGATATGTCTCTGTTCTTAAACTTTGTATCTTTATCAGTCCCTTTTTTTTTCCTTTTTTTTTTTTTTATTAGATAGTTTATTTTACTGTAGTATCAAATTGTTTTGTCTCTGGAGCATACAGGTGCTGAAAAAAATAAGTGATGATTGTGTCTGATCCTTTTCGGAGAGCTGGGAAAAATTGGTCCTTGCTCCAAGGTTTTGTATGCCATGCAGACCTAAACCTATATGAAAAAAATAAATAACTCCCAGCCTATTTTGTTGTGGTGTTCTGTATAGAAGACAGTGTGTAGCAAATTAAATGAACCTGTTGATACTAGTGACTGAGATAAAAATAGACAAATCAGTCTTAATTTCATAGGAGGCCACCATTTTCCTTTTGATGTATACATTCAGGGCAGGTGTATGTGTGGCCCTCTCTGTTCCCTAGACTGGGAAAATCTGAGAGGCACAAGTATCTCAGCAAAGTCATAGAGGACTTAAAGGAAATCCAGATTTAGTCAAGACCTAGCTGTAGGTACAGTGGTAGAGGTGCAGCAAGCAGAAGGGATGGAGCTTGGACATGCTGGGCGCATCTGTACCTTGCCCCAGACCTTTGGGGTCCCACCTGGCTCCCTCCTCAGATGTACTGGAGGTGATTAGGGAAATTTCCTTATGACCCTGCAGGTGGATTGGTACAGAGTTCACAGGGCTCTGCTGATCTTGGTGTTTTAAGACGAGCAGTAAACTTGTGGCTAATGCCAAGTGATTACTGTCACCAGTGATTTCTGTTTGCATAAGGCAGTAGAGAGATACCAGCACGTGCTGCATGACCTTAGGGGAGCCTTCCTCCTTTTGGGAAGCAGAAAAGCCCTGTTAAGAAATTTATTTTAAAATTGTATCTTCTCTTTTTCTTAATGGGTGGGATGGGGCTGGTGGTGTTCTAGCAAGGAGAGCAGAGTGGTTTGAAGGAAGAAAAGAGAGAAAAGCAAGAGAAGCCTACGCTACAGAAAATAAATATATGTGGCTTAGCAATTTCATTGTGATTTCACTGTTGTCTAGAATCAAGTTTGGACTATACCCAGCTGTGCTGAGGTGAGATGCCTGGAAATCACATGCTTTTACAAAAAAAATGATGTGCAATATCTTTCTTGTTTGCAATATAGGAAAATGGTAATCAAAGCAGTCGGGAAATACCTTAAACCTTGGGTCCTGTTTACCCCATGCCAATTTTTGGAAATAGTTTGCAACAATGTTTTTTCACAGAATATATTCTCTCTGCTGTTGTAGCCTTTCTCATGTGCCATAGTGTTGCAGAAAATTTTAGAGAAAATTAAATAATTTTGATATCCTTTGCAGTGATATATGAAATGTATGTAAATTACTGAGCAACTGTGCTAGCACTGGGGAGTACTTTCTCAGGGAAACTGTGTTCCAGAACTTGGCCCATCCCTCGGAGGGGTGATTTTCTAGGCCTAGGGTCCTTGCTAAGGTACATGCAGTTATCTGCAAACATGGAAATTGCTGTAATATCTAGATAGGCAGGACTGTGATATGCAAGGCACTGTACAAGTTAAGTACATCTGTAAGTACTAAACTCCTGTTGACTTCTCTGATTTATAGGTCATGCCTGCCACTGAAATCTTGGTTTTAATAATTCATGATGGAACTATGTCTGGAGTAATGTGTTTTTCTTTCAGAAGAATTCCTCAGAGAAATACAATTGTGGAAGTCAAAAGTTAAATAAAGTTTGATTTAGGAAGTATACGCTTTCACAATAATGAAAAATTAAATCTGCTTTAAATAACAATGAAACTTGTAAGGGATATAAGGCACTATATTTTATGAAATAATTTAACAGTTGAATTAAGAGGGCAGGATTCCTGGGGAGCAGTTTGTCCGTCAGGCAGGTTAATTTTGTTACGTGGTTGCTCACATTTGCCTGTGAAGCGTCTGACTGAGGCTGCTGATAGATTTAGCTGCAGGTCACTCATTCGTGCCTGCTGGAGCTTTTCTTTCTTGGTGAGTTGGGATATTAGGTTACCACGATGAGGGAATTCTGAAGAAACAGGTGAGGTGTGCCCAGTGCCTCAGTCCTGTTTTGAAAGAAGATGAAGTGAAAGGCTTCCTTGCAAAGATGCATATCACACCAGGAGCCTAAAAAAAGCGCTCAAAGATTTCCATCTAGCTGGCAGCCAGTGGTGTGCGATGTGTCAGCTTGCTTCCCAGGAAGCTATGTAGCCAGGACCTGACACTACCCAAAACAAACAAAAAACCAACCAACCAACCAACCACACACACACACACAAAAAAACAAACCACCAACCAAAAAAACCCCAAAACAACCCACAAAAACTTAAGTTTGTAATTAAGAGTTTACATTAGGGGGTATCAAAATTAGAGAGAATTTGCACGTTTCTTAAAAGGAATTACACTTTTTCTTTCTAATAAGATCTGTATATATTATTAAAATGTCATCTTTACTTGAATAAGAATAGTTATGCATTTAGCAGGAAGTTTTAAGTAAGTTCCTCAAATATTTTTATATTCTTTGGTTACCCTTCCCATGTGTGAGTAAGGCTAGGAGCACTTATAGCTCTGCACTATTACCCAACAACATCAGTCTGTGATGATTACATATTCCTAGACAAGGTAGTAATTATGTTCTGATACTTGTAAATATGTAAGTCCTTGCATACCTTTATTATTACGTGTTGTTCTGTTGAGTCATAACTAACGTGTGGGAAGAGGTAAGATCATATTTAACAATCCATTTTCAGCATCCTATGATACACATTCAGTAGTTTATGCTTTGAAGTAACCATTAATGTTCAAAAAAAGTGCTCTATGTGAATTGGTTTACAGACTGTTTTGGCTGCTGAATTACAATATCACTTAAAGTCTGATGACTACATGGATGAACTTTTTTCAAGCTCCCGTGAGTAAGAAAATGCTATTTTGCAGTTAAAACTGCATAACCGGCAGAAAGTGATGCCATTGCATTTCTTGGTATATTCAGAAGGTTTGGAGAAGTCCTTTCAGTAAAAATTCTAAATCATAAACTTCTTTATAGGAGAGTGGGTGTGTATGGGAAGATGATTAGAACCACTTGTTTAGCTACAAATATCGACAAGCAGACTAGAATGGGCTAAAAAAAATGCTACAATGATACATGTTTCTAAACTGCTATTTTTAATCAGCTACTCAGATGAAGATAAATTACGTGATCCCAACATAAGTATATTTTTATAGGTATATGTTGGGTAGGACAGAGTTTTTCCATTGCCTTTTTTTATTTTGAGTTTTGGAAATAGAAGTTTCTCACTTGGGTGAAGTACTGGCATTTCTGTAATTGTTGCTAGTTGGAATATGGGTTCCTATTGTGAAGAAAGTGGGAGAGCTGCTGGGTCTAGGCTTCCATCAGGTTACCTGTTAGACTAACTCCCTAAGAAGGTGAATTGATGGGAGGAGACACTTTATTTCACTTCCCCAGGCAAAATCCCTCGGCTGTTTTCGGAATTACTTAAAGCAGCTGGCACAGGTGGAGTTATTCTTGTATCAGTCATGGATTGGGAAGTACCAGGTCATGGCAGCAGAGCTGATTCAGCTCAGGAGGTGGTTGTGGCATAGTGCTGAGGCAGCTGGATGACTCTGCTGGTGGCACCTGCAGTGGTGGTTCACAACTTCCTGCCCCAATTCACTCACTTCACCCTAAAGAGTTTTTGGATAGCAGGAGTGTTTTCAACTTTTAGTCCTGTTAAATCAGTTTACTCATGTGGCCTGTTATTTTCTGAGCATCTCAGATGGCTTTAATATGAAACCAGCAACTCTTGATGGGGAGTTCTATAGGGGAGCTGTTGATGTTACTCCATTCACTGCAGGCGTGCAGAGTGTCCCTTCTTATTTTGTGACTCACACTCGTGCAAAATCTGTCATCTCACAGGATTCATGAAACTTGAAGGGTTTCACCAGGAAGGTTTTTGGCAAATGCTGTTGTGGTCATAAGCTCGATCTCATGTGCAGGCTTGCTTTGGTAGCTTATTGTTAGATGTGATTCATGTTAGATTCAAAGAAGGTGCTGCATTTCCACTGTACTTCTGTTTGTTCATTGCTTGGAGCACCGTGACTGTTCTCGTGGCTATTCATCAGTGCTAAATCATTCATGGATTCCTCTGCAAAGGAGAGTGTTGATCAGCTGATGGACATTGTTAGGAAGTATAAGAAGCTGCTTCTTCACTTCATACAGAGCTGCTTAGTCTGTCAACCTGTACATTATGAAGGTGGCTAAAAAGAAAATACGAATCTTTTTCTAGCTGAGATGTTTGGAATAGTTGGCTGCAAGTTCCTACAAAGGTTGTAAACTGAGTAATCCCATTGAAAACAGTGACTCAACCCATTGCATAAAAATTGGCGTAGGTAGAAACTGTGCAGTATGGTCTCCCTCAGGACAGTAAGAGCCAAAGTCAGTGTTTAAGTCTCAGTGCTGCAGGGTGAACTTTCATCCTGAGGTGTAAATGACCTGTGTGCTCAGTTTTTAGTCAAGTAAGGCGGATTTCCGCTTGAGGCTGAAGTGAAAAATTAAGTCTCTTTGTTGCTGTAAATGTTTTTAATGTTTACAGGCTTGCATGTGTGTATGGTTTTGCTTCCTCATCAGATATCTACAGAACAGTTGGCACTATACAATTTCTTTCATAATTCATGTCAGATTCTTGGAAGCCTTTCTTTGCCAAAGGATTACTTAAATTTCTCTGTTTAATGGGTAGCATGAAGAAATCGGTAACATTTGGGATACCCCTTGCTAGTGGCTGGTTGCTTTTGTCCCTTTGGCTGAAAAGTAGTTTTATGGCTACATGAGGAATTAATAGCAGATACCTGTAGCTAACTTCTCTTCAGTTTAAGCATCTGCATTCATTTATGCATGAAAAAAAGATAAAATCTAGTTGTGAGTGTTTTATGGGTACAGGGTGGTTGTTCCTGGAGCATTACTCCAAAGACACAAGGGAGGCTTAAGGGGGACAGGATCACAGATCTGGTTTGCAAATGTTATGTTGGCTTCATCATCTGTGTACTTAGAAACATGTGTGTTCTAGATCTAATTTGATAGTTAATTTTTTGATGAATGAGTGGAAGAATAACACATAGAACATTTGCCTTTATATTCTGCTGTAGACATCTCTCAACAGTTTTGTATTCCACTTTGCTTTCCTTGTGTTGGGAAGTAGGTGATGAGGGGTGAGCTGCTGCTCACAATTTGTAGAGCAAAGACCAGTTTGAAGAAGTTCAGCTCTGAAACCCAGTGTATATGAATTTATTTGTATTTTTTCTTGAAAATTTTCAGAACCACAAAAAATATGTGGATTGGTTGTGCTGATCTCACGATTTGAAAGGATAGGGTTGTTTGGGGTTTTTTTCATCTTGTATGCAATAAATAGTGCTGTTTAAAAAAAAAAATCTGTTTCCAATTTACCAATAAGTTCTATCTTGAGTACACTTACTGAGTTTGGATGGTTTTTTGGTTTTTATTTTGTGAGACCTTAGAAATGGATTTTTGTGAGGAATTATTTAATTGGATACAGTGATATGTGGCACTTAGATTTTAGAGCAAATTGAGTTCAGTGGAATGTCAAATGAGCACTGTAGACCCTCAAAATTTGAAATCACTGGGGTGTTGAGTGGAGTGGTGAAGTGTGTGTGTAAATAAATCTATCAGTCTCTCCAAAAGTTGAAGTAGAGATACAAAATAAGATTGATTACTTATGACTGTCCATCACAGATGTGTACTTTGTCAAAAGAACAGTTTCTGTCTTTAGAATCCTTTTGTACACAAATAAGTGCATGTAGCTCAGGTTATAACCATATATGAGTGTATATAGCCTATTATTTTACTTCATGCATGCAATTTAAAGTTTCATGTCTTCAAATGCTATGATGCACTGCATTCAAATCAGCTGAAGGCAGCAGCTGTGTGTAAGATCCTATACAAACATGTGCTTCTATGAGAAGAAATATGTAGCATAACCGCAAGTGTGCTCTAAAAGCTGAAATGAGTGTTGTGGTTTAACCTACATAAGCTCTGTTAGAGCTGAGATACAACAGGAGGAGCCAGAAAATACAAAGAAAGTGTTGGCATTACTTTCTTGTGTGCTCATCATGAAAGTGGGAGCTGTAAACAACGCACATGTTCTAACCTCCACAGCAAATTTTTAGCAGTTAGAGTGTGGTGCTTTTTTCACTAATTGCTGTTTATATAATGGTAAATGTGAATTCAAAAGAACTTACTTGAACTTGTATGGAAATTTTAGTTATAAGTTATTTGATACATACTACACTGTTTGTTATGATAAACATAATATTGAAAGACAGGGCTTCTACCTAATTTCTAATTTAGTTTTGTTTTATGTGCAAATTCCAAAAAGAACATTTCCTTCTCTTTTATGTCTTTTTTTTTTTTTTTTAATAGAAGTAGGAAAGCTTTCTGATATTGCTTAAACTTGCAAAACAGACCAGACCAGATAAGCATGGTCCTGTTCCTTAGGATCTTTCAGAGATGTTACCTTGGGTTGTAGAAATTCTTACTGTATGAGAACAATTTCTTTCCTATGTGTCAGATTAAAAATTAATTTATTTTTCTGTACAAATATGTTGGTTTCAAAAATGTTTTTTTGTTTTTCTCTTTTCAGAATTTAAAGTTTTGGTGATCCATCATGGGGAACCATGTAGGAAAACGAGAGCATAGCACTGAGAAGTCAACCAAGGTGAGTATAGAAAATTGAAGAGAGAGAGCCATTTGGGAGATATGTATTCTGTGAAATATAGGGGATTTTTAGGACAGTAGTTGTTTACCAGATCACTGTTATCATTATTGTTTGGTAGTTGACACTGTAAAATGACCATGTTTTTGAAAGAGTGTCCTATGAGATGTGGCTAAATGAAGATTTTGTTGTGCTGGATTTAGTGAGACGTGTGAAGTCAGATCCACATCTGATAAGATTGTCAGTCACGGTGGAAATTAATGAAAGAGACTTAGAAGCATGACATTGTAGAAGTTTTTTAACAGTCAGTGAGCAGAGTTATGTTCTGTGTGTTGACAGTTTTTCATTTGGGCAATCATTGGCTTCATCCATAAGAAAGAAACTGTGTAAAAATAGGTAAAATAAGAGGATTGATAAGACTGTCAGTCCAAGGAGATACAGCTTTAAAAATCTCCTCCCTAGGAAAGAAAAAAAAAAAACTGTCAAAATGTTCATTAAAAGTTAGTATTTGATTCCTAAGCATCTGCTGACGCTGTTGTGTTTTCTGCCCATAATGTGGTGTTCTGTTTGCCTTGTGATAATATCTTGTTTATTTGTTTTTCTATGTTGTACCGGAAGAGATTTCACACATCTTAAAACAGGACATCTTTCTATATATACTTATATGTAAAAAAAAAAAGCCCCACTGCTTGTTGCTAGCTACTGCTATCTTCCCTCCACACATCCTCATCCAAAAATAACAGCTTACAGTCTAAGCCCACACTGTATAAAGCTGTTGCCCTTTACATTGGACATATGATGTAAACAGATAGTTCTGGGTTTTTCTGGAGGAATGTGGGTGCTTTGCTTTGCTGTGGCAGATAAGCAGCTAGCCCCAAAAGGCATGCAAACTAGAACTCATACAGTTACTAGTTCCTTGCCATCTCCTTTAGGAAAATACATAAGCACACTGGAAGGAATAGGGAGAAAGCAGCAGGAAGAGAGGACAGCTGGCTACATAGGGTTTTGTTTTGGGTTGGGGCAGTATTTTGCAAAATGCTTTTGTGGCCCAGAATTTTGGTTTGAGTACAAACAATAGTATGAATCCCAAGTTGTTGTCTTGTGGTGACTAGTCTTGCAGACTTGCCCTTTAGAAAACTCTGTTGTACAGCCAAGTCAAATGCACCAAACAGATGCATTTAGCCAAATATTTTGATCCTTTCTGAGTAAGCATGTGAGATCCAGCAGGTGTGATACATTAAGTTTACAGAGCTTAATGGGCTATTGTGCACCAAATACCCCTTGCTTTGGTCTTTGAGGATAAAATTTGGTTAGAAAAACACATTGTATCTTCTCTCCTGCTGTGGGATCACGTGTGTTTGATGCATCTGGATGGCAGGATGGTGAGTTGTGGGGCACATCTGGCTTCAAAAAGCTAAAAATTCTTAAAAATGTAACAGCCTATGCAAGAGGTGCAAATTCTGTGGTGGTGTGCAAGAGTCAGGTGACCATGAGTTTGCACTTGTATAGGACAGATCAACAGGGAAATGGATTTCTGCAATTCTTTAAAATTCCTTTTTCCTAATTAGTTCATGGAGAATACTTGATTCTGCAATCAAAATAAAATTCATTTACCAAAATTGTTTTCTGAAGCAGGAACTTACTACTGTAGTGATATCTTCTGTCCTTCAGTCATCCTCCTAGAGAGTCAAAAAACCACAACACCAAACCCCTAAAATTGCAAATTGGTAGTGCTTGATAAAAATCTCCTTTTATGCACAGAAACGTGCATGATCTCCCTTTATCTAAAATAGTGATTATGCCACAAGAAATTATAAGGCCACAGATTTAAAATCAGGAAATGTATGGTTAAGGCACTACTATGGATTCCCTATAGTTAGTCATTCTTGATTCACTTCTTTCAGGCAGAATTAAATTTCTTAGTGGTTGTATTAACAAAATGTCACAGTGTGTTTTGGTTTTTTTCTCTTTTTTTGAAATCGAAGTAGGTTTTTCTGTTGTTGTTCAATATTGCTGTAGATTAGAAGTGTTTTCCCACTAATCTTGTTGTGCAGTGTGGGAGACCTGCTGAAGGCCTACAGAGACTACAGTGGAAATGCTGAACTGCCTCTCCTCACTCATAGTAATAGAACTGAAATAAAAGAGGAGAACATCTCATTGAGGGTCTTTCTAAATTTCATTACTTTCAGTCTCCAGGCTGTTACACTATAAGTCCTTTCCTAAAACTTTAGGACCAAAGAAAAATATAATTTTAGGCAGCTTCTTTGAACCTTTGAGGTCAGATTTACAGCCACTGTAGTGCTCCTGGACTGGCAGACTATTTCTCCACAGACGTATTTTATGTGTAGTGACATTAAAGAGACTGTTGCCAACTGCAGCAATCACAGTTCTTGGTTGTCCAGTAAATGTCCTTTAATCCAGCGATTACTATGAGGTTGGTTTGGTGATTTTTTGAGTTGACATCTAGCTTCACTTTGCTTTTAGAAAATTTGTGTGCTTGAATTATAAAATTAGAAATGGACTTCTGGAAAGTAATTACTTCATGAAATGTCTAGGATGACGCTAAGAAGCTTTCAAATTAGGAAATTTGCAAAAGACATTAAGATGGCTTCCCATGCTGTGACACTTCTTTCAAAATATTGTTCTCCTCTTGATACATAAATATGGCAAGCTGCAGTGATTATTTAATATACTTATTAAATACTTATTAAATGAGATACTGTGAAATTAAGTGAATGCTTTGAAAAATAATTGGTCTGTTTGACCTAAATAATGTGGAGGAGTATTTACAAAACCCTTCTGTTTTACTCACAGCAATAACATACACCACCTCATTTCTGTGGGATTTCTTTCTTGAATGTTTAATGGGTCTGCATTTTTTAGAGTTTCATAAGATACAAAAAAATTGCTCAATGAACCCAGCATTTTATCTTTTCTTTTTACTTTGAATGATACTAGACTTAGCTTAATGCATTAGTAAATGTTTTAAGTATTTATTTTATTTACTTTCTTCTTAGTATTAATACTTGGGTTTGAATTTAACATAAATATATCTAAGAACAACAATAACAAAAAGAATGGGCTGTCCAGAGTTTCTTGCCATGAGTTTCTTGAACTTCTCATAGAGCTAAATGTAGATGAGTAGACAGAGTAGACAGGGAAGTTTTTTCTGGTTTTTATTCAGAGTTTTAGTTGGTCTGTGCTAATTTGTCATCATTACACTACAAAGTGCCACAATCTCTTTTGCAGTGACTAAAGCTGCCTGTGTTGCAACAGCACAGTTCTCTGCTACTCCTCGTTATAGAATTCTGCACAGCACATTATTACCATCCCAAAATCTTTGAACTTTCTTGCTACCTGTGAAAACTGGCCCTTAATTTCATTGGTTGTTCAGGAAGAGGGGTTTGGAAGGAAGATTTCCAGCATTGTCCCACTTACTCCACAGCAACTACCAAATGCACCTAGTCCAAGCAGCCTGATTTCCATGGTCACATAGTACAGTGGGGAGCTGGAAACAAAGCTTGTGCCCTATAACAAAAGATCAAAATGCACTGCGCTGCCATGTCGAGGGATTGCTCAAGAAATTTATGCAGGCCTGAGACATGTTAGATTATTGGAAATGCTGGATTATCTACCTAGTTCATGTCCTTTATGTAATTGGGATGTGCTGTAAATAAACACCAAGGAACCAAACCCAATTGCCACCTCTGGTACCCAGGTCTGAAAAGCCTTGGGAAATATAATTGCAGGCCAAAACTGAAAACATAGTGCTGATACAGTCTTTAGTCTGCAATTTAGTGTTTTCTGTGAACTAAAAATAATCTGTTAATAATGACCAAGTCTTGCTGGATAGTGAACTTAATAAAAAATCTTGCCTTTAATTGCCCTGTATTATGTACCTAGATTGTATAATGTGTTTTGAGGTGGGTGATTTGATAACTTTATTAAAGTGACTGGTTCTCAGTGTTTAAGGAGAGCTCAGCATAACTAGTTCAAGCTAAATTGCTTCAGTGAACACGTATCAGTAAATCAGATGGTTTCTGTGCTGCTTTAGAGGAGATTCTATTTTTTGTCCTCTTTTTTCTCCCCCCGTTGCCTTGCTAATGTTCCAAAATCTGCACCCTAAGGCTGCAGTCAGGTAACACTGACAGAAAATTTTCTGTCTCTTCCTGGTGAGAGGGAGTTGAAATTCTTAACATGGCACATGATGGTAGTTGTACTGTTCATCTCATGCATGCTCAATGATCTGCAAGCATAAAAGCTTTCACTGCCTCTCATGGCTTAGGCTGCTTACAGACTGAGCCATATGTGTGGTTTTTGCCAGGTGCTTCCTCTTGGTATGCATCATAAATTATCAAAAAAGGAAAAAACTAACAGATGAAATATTTTTACTTGCTTAGTTAATTGCTCTGAAATGTTATTTTCATAAGATAAAAGTTTATTTTTTTTTAGTACATACAGTTTGAGAGATACATGACATACACATTGTATGGATTTTGAAGTCTGGGGTATGTTTTCTGTAAAAAGTAAACAAACAAAAAGAATAGTCTTATTACCCCACAGAATTAATCATGAAGCCTTTTCACTTTCTTTCCCCTAGCAACGTTGTATCACACTATTTTTATTTTCCAGTGTAATTGTGTGTTTTCTCAGAGTTTTACTTTTTTCTGTAAAGCAATAAAGAGCACAGGAACTATTATGGTGTATTCTTTGCAATTTGATGTATTGATTAAAACACTCCCCCTTGAGTCAGTATCTTTTCTGACGGCAAGTGAAAAAGAGAAAAAAACTTTAAAATGTTGACAGCACCAGTTCTTTCTCTGAGAGATTTGATGAGATTTTCACCAACCAGTTTTACAAGTTACATATGCACTGTAGAATCCTTATGACCAACCGGTGTCTGGTTAAGTTGGTGCCTGGTACAAGGAAATGCTGCTTTTGGAAGAGGCAAATCTTCTTCAGGGGTGTGAAGGGAAGTTCTGGGCAGTCAGGTTAAGCAATACCAGTTGGATTTGATAGATGTCTGTTTTCCTCAGTTTCTACCATCAACCTAGCTTTGCCCTTGAGCAAATCCTCATGTGCTGACTCTTGTCTTCCTATTTCATTTCTTATGCTGTCTAACTATGCCTTCGTGCTGTCTAACTGGATGGTTTGTTGGGACAGATGCAGTGTCATTCTGTATTAATAGTAGTGCTTGAAGACCTTGAGTGGAGCCTTCAGGCACTAACGTGCTGCTGCTGGTGAGATGATATCACAGCGATACAGAAATGACTGTACTGTTTGAAACCTCTGAGAATGCCAAGCATGAAGTAGCTATGACATCTGTCCTCAGATGTTGCTATTGTCCAGTCCCAGGGGGACACGTGGAATAATTTCCCATTGCAGGACTCTGCCTCCGAAGACAGACCTAAGGCAGAGGCTGCAGTGCAGCCCAGCCCTTGCATGTCACTCACGCCACGTCGGCCCTCTTATCACAGAAGTTTCAAGCCCTAACAGGCTAGCGTGGTTTGAAATACCCTCCAGCTGTTTTGTTATTTGTTAGTTTTGTGTTGTCCCTCCTCTGCGGGGGTCTTCATTGGTTTACCACTGTGTATCTTCCTTCTATGGTTGGTCAATTCTGTTATCTCTACCTCATGATGTAATCCCTTAAAACTGACTGCCAGAGAGCAAACGGGGTCTCTCTGCTTAGCTTCCCTTCGAGCTAACTACCTCTTGCCCCCCCAGGGCAGGAGGGAAATAAACTTGGACTGTAGCTAACAGAGTTTCCAACTCTTTCTCCTTGCCTTCTGCTACTGGCTTGAACAGCACACCTACATGCTGTTGAGGAGGCGTTGGGCTGCACTGGTAAACTGAGGCACGCTAATCTCAGTTACCATCCTTCAGTCGCTAGCTCTCCCGGGCTACGGACCGCGTTTACCTGTAGACCGGGCTGGGAACAGCCTGGCCGGCGGGGAACGGAACACTCAAAAATTAACCTTAACACCAGCATTCAGTATGGTATCAGAAGTCTGTGTTAAAGTTTCAATGGGCAAATAGCTCTACTATGAAGTTAAAAGGAACGATTCATGTGTCTAAATCCAAGTAATGTGTTTCAATACTTGACTGTTCATTAAACTGATAGGGTGCTGAATTTAGTGTAGTCAATTGTAGCTGCAGTAGTTAATCTTTCTCATGTCTAAAATATGGCAAGCTCGTTGTAATTTTGTGTGGAAGATAAATTGTCCCTGAATTGAAGCTGATACTCCTACACTTCCGTGTTTCCCTTTGTTGCATGCGAAGGCTGCTGAAGGAACAGTGTTCTGCTGTGCAAGGAATGGGTGGAAAAGTTAAAGGTGAGAGGCAAGGCAGGTGCAAGTGAGGAGTGAGTTCTGGCCCTGCTGCAGCGCCCACTGCTAATGTTTAAGGATTTGCCTGAATTGTATAACCATGGCAGTATATCACTAGATCTGTGTTTCAGTGAAAAAGTGAGTAAATGTGTAGGCAGTGGTTGCATAAAATAAGCTGCAAGTATGTTTTTTTGTTGTGCACACAGTGGCTAAGTACTAGTGCTTCTTGATTTGGGTCTTGAGCTGGTTAAGCGTGCATGGGTGTAAGAGGAAGAGGTGCTGTCGCTGTGGTTTTGGCTGGGGAGGAGGTAGGGTCTTAGGCTTTGTTCTCCCACCCTCAGCCTGCAGAACTCACTAAAAGAGGGAAGTGCACTCTGTGCTTTTTAAGGCCTTGTGCTCAGATGCCCTGTTTTTGTGGTAGTTTTCTGCGGTTCCCTCCTTGTTAGCTTTGATGCAGAACTAGATAAATGTCCTGTCAAATGAGTTTAATGCCAGTGCCACTTAAATTAGCAAGGAGCTGGAAGAACAGGGGTGTAATGCAGTAGGCATTCTTTGTGAACTCTCTCTGAACCGTTCTAGCTGCTGAGATGACTCTTCTAGTAAATCAGCCCGTATTTCAGCCTGAGAGCATGGTGTTCAGTGTTTTGGCACCTTCATGCCGTAAAAATGAAGGAAAAGTTGTTCATGTTTTTAATCTTGAGGAAGCAGTAAGTGACATGGCGATCCTGAAAGGGAGCAGTATCTTCCTCACCTTAGCTTTTGTGCTTTTACTGTTGTAGTGGTCATGATCAGGGTGCGGCAGTAATGTTGTATCACCTGCTCTGAAATTGGGTGGGATGAAAATTCTAGTTTGTTACTATGACCTTGGTTTTATTTGAGAAGAGCTTAAAAAATCTTCTGCAGTAATGTGCTACCTTAAAAGGCAGTTATATCTGTAAAATAAGTTGTGGTGAAATGTATTTGCCCTTCTAGAGGAATGGCCAAGCTTTACCTCTGGGTATCCGGTGTCAAACCACAGGGGAATCTCCAGTGTCTAAGACAGCGACTGGCAAACCTGCCCTGTAGCACTTACTGAAGTATTAAACCCTGTAAAAAAGTGCATTTTAAAGTTTGTCCTCATTTTTTTTTTCCTCCTAGTGCTAATTCTGTTGTGTTCGATGCTCCTGGGCAGCAGCTGTGAGGAAGAGTTCTGGCACCATGTTTTATTTTAATTCTCAGTTTCCCACAGTTGTATTTCTGAAAGTGTAACTGACCGTGCAGGTGGGGTAGTTGTAAAACATGGTTTTACACTGTGCATCATTACAAAGTCAAAACACTGCTTAGATCTGATGCTAAATATTCTGCCATGAGAAAAGAGGGATTCCACATTAAGCTGAGTTAAATTTTGCTCTCATTTGTAAATTCAGCAAGTGTGTAATGGACATCAGAAGGAAAAAGTTGTAGGGCTTTCCCATGCAAAGTATTGCTGACAGTAACTTCTTTTTGCACTTCAGAAGTTAAATTTCTTGAGTAATTGGAGCTATTTGTACAGTGAAAAAATTTAACTCATCTGCAGCTACAGTTCAGAAATTGATCTTTCCACTTTGAGCAGAAATATCACGGAATGCTTTTCCTTTTTATTTAACTTTTTCAGGCCGTCTACTTTAAGTTGATGGAAATACTCTGATAGTATTTGCTGGGGGAGAAAAAAAAAAAGGTTTTTGTAAAAGGAAATCAAGAAACTTTTAAGCAGAATAATATGAAGGTACTCTTGATTGCTGAGATAAGGTTCACTCTTAAAAACAATGTGATCTTTCAGCACAGCATCTAGTGGATGTGGCCATAAAGATAGCAAAACTTGCATAGAGCTGAAAGCCACAAGATACATGCAAGTTACCCTGGAAGATTAGGGGGACTTCTGAGCATCAGTTGCAATCAAGAAGAGGCAATAATGGAAATCTTGTATTTTTGTCACAGTGGCACAGAGTGGAACTCTAGGCAGCTCAAAAACCATTGAAAAGACACAAGAGCCAGAAATCTTAGCAAGTTTTTTACCACTTAGATATATCTTCAAACAGGCACTTACCAAAACATCACCATTTTTGGGTGCTCAGTTATACTGTTCTGTGTAAGAGCTTCAGGAATGGATTCACTGGTGGTGCAGACATTTTCAGATGAATTATGGAAATACCAATATACTGGAGGTGTCTTGATTTAAAGAAATAGAGATTGATGTTGAAATCTGAGTCATTTGGGGTTTTTCTTGTTTTGGTTTTGTGGTCATAGCTAATTGATCCGTCTAGCTCTTTCCTTTATCTTCCTTCTATTTCTTTCACACAGTTTCTTCCTGCATGCTACTTTCTGCCAGCACCTCTGATGCAGTCAAAATGCATTGCTTTGATTTTTCTGAGGTCTTAGAAATAATACTTAGTTGCTAACAGTGCTCAGAAACAATGAAGAGGTGGCCAGCTAACAGGCAGTCTGATCAGGAAGGTGTGAACACCATAGAAGAAAACAGAAAATTTGCACTTTCCTGACCACACATATCCACTGGAAAGATTACTTTCTCTTCTGGCCAGTTCTCTCTCTTCATGTTACAGTATGACTTTCTGCAGCCTTCACAGCCTACCACAGTACATTGCTTTACAGAGCAAACCAGTAGTGCCATTGTCAGTATTTGAAAGCTGAAAATCAGAGTAATATTCTGTTATTTTTATGACCAACTATCATTGTCACTTATATACTATTTTGGCATGAAGTTGTTTTGGATTTTTGTATTTGCACCTTCTGCCTATTAAGAATTTGTTTTATGCAGCAAATGCAAGAACTTCTGTGTGTTCCTTGGGAGGAGATGTGGCTGGGATTTGTCAGCGTGAAGTGGAACTGTGCAAAAACTTTAAATCCCACTTCTGTTTCTTTTGTGCACGTATATGTAAGCATGCACATTTCCATACTGGTAAAAGTGCAAGTGTATGTTTAAAAAATATTTGTATATAAATGCAAGTGTACATTCAAGTATTGATCCTCTGCTTCTGCCCCTGTATGGCTGCAGATGTGCTTGCTTGCTGTGTTAGTTTCAAAAGGCAAGACCAGTAGCCTTTCACCCTGGGGAGTCTGACTATTCTTTTTGATCTTCCCTGTGAACTACAGATGAAATGTTTTCTCAGTGTTAAGCCAGAGCCTTCTACTGCCGATGAAACTTGCCTTATGGTGCACAGCGATAAAGCCTGAGTAATCAGTACTTTTTTTCTTTTAAACTCTTGTCTGAAATTCCAGACAGTTCTGGGTTTTTGAGACTTGGAAGATGAAAGATTGGTGCATGGGAAACTCAGAATGTCAAGTCAGTGCCTGTAACAGTTGAGAAATATTTATATATCATAAAATATATTGAATATATTTCAGTACTTACTATGTATTGATTTAAAATTAAATATCTTTAATATATTTAACAAATATATAGTACTAGTGTAAATAAATATATCTTCATGTTTTAGAAGAGGCTTCAGAGCTCATAGTAGGTGAGACCCGCTGCACAAAGTAACAACTGTTTTGTCTTTAGTACACTACTGCTCAGAAAACTCAGTGTGTGTGGGATGATCGACATTACTTCTGGAGCTTGGTCACATGAGATGAGATTCTAGGTCAAGGCTGTGCATAATGTTATATTTTTGTGCTGAAATAAATAAATTGTCATGTGCTGCAGGATACTTGCTGATAGATACTTGCTGAGAGGAGGTCTTCTGCTATGGTGTGGTGCTAATTTCCCTCAGAATCAAATCTGTGTTTGGAGAAAACCTATGTTATATATTTTATTTGAGAGGATCTGAACCACTGTAATCTCTTACATTCAAATTGGCTTAAATGAAGCATATTTGTTTGTAGGTGCTGACAATGTGTCCTGAACATTCAGTGTTAGGATTCTTGCAGATTCATTTACTTGACAAATTAATTTTGATGTTGGTATTTTGTTTCTACAGTGCAATATTTAAAAAAAAAAACTTAATAAAAGGTTTTTCTTTATATTTGCTTCAGCTAATTTCTTGCCATATAAGTAAGGTATTGGCAAGTAGAAAAAAACAGGTGAAATACCTAATAAAAATTAAGCTTTGACTCTTTTTCCTCTTGTTTTGACTTAAGTGTTTTGTGTTCTACTTTCCTGCAGTCTTCTCAGGAAGGGAAGGGATAGCACTCCATTCAGGATTCTCTTCAATATACCTTTTCTGTCTGTCACCTTCTTTTCCTTTCCACTGGCATCTTGTCTGTTGTTTTTTATTTTATTATTATTGTATTATGCTGTGCTATATAGTCCTTATCAGGATTGATAAAACCATATAAAAATGAAAGTTTTATGGAGCCTCAGGGAAAGGAGGCCACAAGATCCGTGTCATTGGATGTGTTCAGTTGGGATGGGGAGCTCTGGGTTCCGATACCTTCTCAACAGATTGTGCAGGTGACTGGCCAGTGACTTCAAGTACAAGAACAACCAGTGGAGCAAGGGATATTTCTGCCTTGGACAAGGGATGCTGAGATCTTCCAGGCATCAGATTCTGCTCTGGGATTTTGCAGAGTTCATAATGCCATAGCATAATGCAGTTAATACTGTAATAATGTAATACTGTACTTCAGCTGTTGAATCACCTGATTATGGGAGAATAAAAGGTTTATGGCATTTTGGAAGCCTGTAGGTCTTGCCACATAGACTTTGTATCAGCTAAATTGCGTGTCTTTGATAATTTCTGATTATGTCTCCTGCTTCTGTTTGTAAGGAACAGGAGGGACCCTCTGAACCTGTCTTGCATGTAGCCCCCGAGGGAGCCGGCTCCACCAGGAGCAGGGGCGCTTGGCTTCGATCCCAGCTTTGAGATGTGGTCTCAGCAGATGACGAGTTGTGCTGGGTTTTGCCCCATGGGCTTGCTTTAACCAATTAGAGTGCAAACCGTGGGCTGGTGGAACAGGTGCAGAGCTGCTGTCTTTGTGCAGGAGCCAGATGGCCAGTTAATTGTCCCAGTCGCTGAGTAAGACTTGGCCAAGTCTCCTGCTCAGTTCTCAATTCTGCCGCTGCACTGCCAAATTGGGTCTTGTGGCTTTAAGAAATTGAGGACTTCGGAGACAACTCTGAGCATCTGGACTTCTCTTAGTCATGATTTAATGTGGTTAGTTTCAAACCTCAAAATGGTTCATAGCCTAATGTTGTTTTCTTAAAAGGAAAAAGTTGCTTGATGCTTTCCTGGAATAAAGATTTCTGATCTGAGCTGGGATATCTTATTTGTTACAATATTATTAATATCAAGGTGACAGAAAAAAAGCTTTAAGTAGGAGCCCATATGTCAAAGGATTGATTCTCTGGGATTTTGCAAGGAGAACCTTTTTTGAGTTACCTCTTACCAGGACATTAGCTGAGGGGAAGAGTATTTTGTTTTCCTAAAGTTTTTTAAATCCTGTTTTAGAATAACTGTTTTTCATTGTTAGGAAGAAGTAAGAAATCATTATTTGAATGCTGCACTTAAGGGGAAGTGCTAGGCTTTAGGGCTTGTAAACTTGCTAGCAGAATTGCAAATTAAGTCTGTTTGCTTATCTGTATGCTTATACTTACTCACTTGGTTTAATAACTGCAAATATAGTTTACCTGTAACCTCTTCATATAATATGAAGTTATTTAAAGTTGGTTATATGTAACTCAGTCAGTTGCTTTGTGTCAAGATAATCCACTTCTATTATAGTAAATCATTTTAGAAGATAAAACTGTGGGATGTTAGAGGCAAAGGGTAAGACTAAGCAGAGTAATGATAAGTTATTTGCAATGGTGGGGAATCGAATTAAGAAGGTGTCTAGGTATTTCCAGCAGGCCACCAGTTTTGTGCTAAAAAGGCAGTCTCTGGGTCTAAAGTGATTATGAAGTCCCATGTTGATTCAAACTACTTGAGTTAGACTGTCAGTCAAATCACAAGTAGCCTATATATGGAAAGAATCAAATATATAGGTTAATAAAATACAGCTATTTAAGTTTTTGTATTTAGAGTTGATGGATTCTAATCTGCATTTATTTTAAGATTTTTTTAATCCATCATGCTCCACCTGTTTTGTTTGGTCCTGGATCTGATGCACACAGCTTTTTTTAGTATTGGTTTGGCTGTGGCTCTGGCAGCACCAGTTCTACCCAGAAGTTACATAGCCTACGGGTTATGCTACCTCTAGGGGAGAAGGTGAAGAGCTTTGCACGGTCTGTTGTGCTTATGTCCAAAGTCTCCATTGCACAGCATATGAATAATACCAGAAAGTCTGCCCAAGGCCTACCTGCTCCTTTTTTATGATGAAATACCAGCCAGAGAAGGGCAGTGGAAATAGCTTCTTGTTTTTACACACAGGTTTCTCTCCAGCTATATTCTCTGCCTTAGAGAAGCAGCTGACAGTAGTTGGTGCAACTTTGTTTTACAGTTGCCCACATGACTCCTTTAATTCCTGCCTGCCTATAGAATTGAGGCATGCGTTTTAGCCTTCACAACACATATGCAGTGATGTAAAATTCTATTTATGTGCAGAGGGTTACTAAGTAACAGTTGCTGAGGGAAATGCAGTCTTTAACTGTGTGACGTCTGTGTACTTAAAATTGCCAGCCAAGTAGTGCATTAACATAGATTTTTTTACATTAATGTAATGGGACTTGCTGTGGGCAGTGTGAGCAAAACCTTGGAAAAACAACAGTGTAGTTTAAGGAGTTGTAGTCTCTGCAGCCTGACCTTGTGGACAGGAGGTGTAACCCAGTTTTTGCCCTTCTACCTCATCCTCTCCATACATTACCATAATTAAGGACCCTGATATATTTCATAGAATCATAGAATATCCTGAGTTGGAAGGCACCCACCAAGTGGGTGGTTCCAACTCCTGGCCCTGCACAGGACATGCCCAAGAATATCACACCATGTGCCTGAAAGCATTGTCCAGACATTTCTTAACTCTCTCAGGCTTGGGTTGTCCAGTACCTAGCCACCTACCTAGGTGAAGAACCTTCTCCTAGTACCCAGCCTAAACCTCCCCTGAGACAACTTCAGGCCATTCCCCTGGGTCTTGTCACTGATCACCAGAGAGAAGAGATCAGTGGCTGCTTCATTTGCCAGCTTTCAGTCAACTGGGACCTGTCTAGATTCCCAAGACAGTTGAAAAATCATTGAGGGAGGTGTCACGATGACATCAGGCAACTCCTTGAGTATCCTGGGATGAATCCCATCAGGCTCCATAAACTTGAAGGGATCCAGCTGAAGAAGCAAGTCCCCCACAGGTTCAGGCTGGCTGGGAGTTTATCATTCTCGCAGTCGTGGTCCTTCAGGTCAGGAGTCTGGAGGTTCTACTTTAAATATTTGTGTGGTTTTTTTGTGTATTTTGATATTTGTTTGATATTTGTGTGTGTATTTGTATTTATATCTACCTATACATAGAAAGAATTCCACATGTAATCAGTTTGTTTTGCATGTGTACCTTCCTTCAGGGGGAGGAAAGTTGAGGGTCAAACAAACAAACAGAGTTGGGGATAGATTGGGTGTTGATAATACAAGGAGAAATTTCCCTTGAGCCGTGTCTCAAGTGTGTCTCTTCTATTAACTGTTAGCTTCTAATTTTGCACGGTCTATCAAAGGATTTGTTTTTCTAAGGATTTTTTTCAAGAAATGTGACTTGGGAAAGGTCATGTGTCTAGCCTTGAAAATGAGCTTTTGTATCGAAAAAGATTCTACTTAAGTGATCAACCTTTCCTTTAAATCACACCTAATATGACTTAGCAATAGGGCTTTGAATCAAAGACCTTTATATGCTGATAAAGATGATTTGTTGAACTTTTATGAAGTCCTACACCTTTTAACTCATTTCTCTATTACCAGGCTCCTTTTTGTCTGAAAGTACTTGGAGGATAGGGAGAAGTGTGCATGTATGCAAATAATTATTGCACTGGGAAGGTAACTTCCCAGCTTATTATAAGGCTGTGTGATTTACTCATTGTGGCTTATGGAGATCTTCATTTCAGTGAGGTTCTTACGTTAATGATACCATTATGTCAGAGCAGATAAAAGACGGGCAAAAATAATTTTTTATAATGAAGTACTATCACACTCCTTTTATAAAAGTGCCATAAATATCTATCAGGCATACCTAATAATTATTTTCTTGGATTTTTATGATGTTGTTTTAGCTGAATCCAAGGATGTTATTTGTTTATTACTGAGAAATGAATTACTGCCAGGAGTTGGTCTTATGTTATCTACCTGGGCTCTTCAGTAACCAGCATTGCCACTGTCATGTGAATAGTATTGTAATTTGTCAACTGTGCAAAATTTACTTTGTTTATTCACTTATGAAAATGGTTTTTTAGTTTATTTTCTTGTTCTTCCTATGAAAATTTGAAAATACCCCAGCAAACCAAGCAAAAACCAAACCTAGTGATGCCATCTCTGTAAAAGTGTGTGTTGATTTCTGTTCCTGGCATTTTACAGTCTCTTCACATTTTTGATGGGGTATAATTCTCAAGTACTGTCTGACTTCATTTTTTGCCTGTGTTTGAGAGAGTGTAGTATCTGAGGGCTTCTGTAGTCTTTCATACAGTTCACTCATTTTAGTTTTGAGCCCAGAAACCCTTCAGTGTGGAGAGAAACTGGTCCTGAATTCTTCATTGTTCAGTCAAGCTCCTGTTTTTCTGGAACCCTTTGTGATCAGCCATGACTGTTCAAGTGGTCTGAAACTGGTGTATTAGCCACAGCTTTTCCCTTAGGAAGCAGTCCTTGCTGGTGGGAGTACTGACTCTGAGCAAAGTATCTTTAGAGTCTACAGAAGAAGCAATGCAGAACAAGGGGAGAAAAATTGTCACACGATTGACACATCTTTTCTTTCAAAGCCTTTTCTTGTTGCTCCATAGGGGCTCATGTGTTTCTTTTCTCTCAGATGGCCAGGTTCAGGAGAACTGGAGTTAACCCTATTTGCCACTAGCACCTGCTTTTGCCATGTACTTCAGGAGGTACTCATCAGTTCCAAACACCTGCAATGCAACCATTTATAGTTACGTAACTGGAATGGATGCAAAAAATAAATGGAACCTTTTCTGCAAAGCTACTTTCAGGCCATTTGGCCCTTGCTGATCCTAGTCAATGGATTTACCCCATTTCAGCTGCAGAGTTTTGCATGTGCCTTTATTGGACTTCATGAGATCCTTGTCTGTTTACTTCTGTAGCCTGTCAAGGTCCCTCTGAAGAGCACCTCTGTGTACTGCCCAGTCCCCGACTTTATTATTTCCTGGGTTTTCAATAAAAACATTAAATGATATTGGCCTGAGTGTTGATCCCTGAGGGATGCTGCTGCTGCTGACTGACAGCTGGACTCTGTGCCGTTGATTGCCGCCCTCTGAGCATGGTGGTCCAACCACTTACCCACCCCTTGTATTCCACCTACCCAGACTTTATCTTCCTGGTTTGACTAGAAGGGTAGAGTGGCAGACTGTGGGAGGCCGTGTCATAGGCCGTGCTAAAGTCATGGGATATGATGTCATGCTTTTCCCCTCCTCCCCAAAACCAGTCATTTCATCACAGGAGGCTGTCGGGGGTTAGTCAGATACCATTTGCCCTTGATAAATCCAAGCAGGCTGTTCCCACACACCTTATATCCATGGAGAAAAATTACTGTTAAAACTGTTACGTCATCTGGCTTTAATAAAAAAGAGAAAAACAGCTAAGCATTTGAAATGCTGTGTATAAAGTATATGTCTCATTTTACCAATGCATTATCACCCCTTCAGTGTTAACATAGAGGTTTCTGTTGAGTACATAATGTACCTACCTTTGACAGTCTTTTGTCCTTCACTAAAGTATTGCACTTTTGAATTATTGACAAAAATACCGAGGCCTTCTTCTTTCAGGACAAATCCACATAAAAGAGAAAAGAGGTGTGAAGTGCACTTTCTAGTTGTATGATGATCCTTGATTTCTTGAAACCTTTCTAGAAAGATGGACAGTCACAGATTTACAAAGTCTTGACAGATTGATAGCAGCATTTAGATTTTAACAGTATAGCGTTAATGTTGAGTGGTCACAGAAGAAATGGCAGTGCTGTCTGGCTGAGCTGTTGGTTGGGTTTTTGTTTGATTTCTTTCTTTGTTGTTTTTTAGGTTTGGTGGGGGTTTTTGGTTTTTTTTTTTTGTTTTGTTTTTGGAGTTTTTTTGGTTAAATAGCTATAAAAGAGTAAAGATCTAAAAACTAGGCACTGGAGGAAAAGGTGGAAGTTGAAGAAAAGAACAAGTGTTCCTGCCTGGAGTTGGGGACATTCCCAGGCAGTGAATAGGTATGCCTCCTGGTAGTGCTTCATGCTCCCCCCCAGAGCCTGGGGCTTGCACAGATGATGACTATAAATAGTGCAAAGCAGCACTCTATTTAAATCACCTTTTGGTTTTTTGTTGGTTTGTTTTTTTTTTTAACACATAGCTCTTGAATTTCAATGCGATACTTCTCCTGAAGATATGCAGTTCTTATCAGAACCACACTAATGAATCAAACTCTGATAAATTGAATCATCTCTGTAGTGACCAGTCACAGGACCCAAGGTAATGGTCTGAAGTTGTGGCAGGGGGGGTTTAGGTTAGGTTTTAGAAAAAGGTTCCTCACCCAGAGGGTGTTTGGGCACTGGATCCGGCTCCCCAGGGCAGTGGGCACAGCACCAAGCCTGAGAGTTCAAGGAGTGCTTGGACAATGCTCTCAGGCACATGGTGTGATTCTGGGGGATGGTCCTGTGCAGGGCCAGGAGTTGGACTTGATCTTTGTGAGTCCCTTCCAACTCAGCATACTGAATGATTCTGTGATCTTTTAAAATGACAGTTTCTATTTGGTTTTTGGCTCGCTGAGTGATAAGCTGGCTGCTCACAGATTGTATTTCTGGTCTTAACCATATCTCCTGCCTGGTACATGCACATGAGTGTTTTAATGTCATCACTTCTGATATCTATTTACATTGGTATTAGAGGAGATGGACACTTATCTTGCAGTCAGTTGGAGATTAATATTGCTTGATTTTTCTCAGGTTTATTTTCTTTGTTTGACTTTATATATTTGGAACATGGTAGCTACAACTGTTTAAAACAATACTGTCCCTGCAACAAAACTAGAAGTGTTCCTGAAGAACAGGATTGTGTATAGTGCAGATGGGATCGTTCTTATTCAGTTATTAGATTAGCTGCTCATGCTTTGCAAAAGGTATGGGAGCAGCCTTATGAACCATTTATGTTGTGGAGCATGTATCTTACCATATTGGCCATCTGAAGACACTTTGGATAGATGCTTACTGACTACAGTCCTTTCTTTGTGGTGTACAGAAATGGCAGCAATTAACTCCACAGGAAAACCTTCCCTAGTTCCAGGTGAGTAATAGCAGGTATTTGCTGATGAATCAGGTGTCACCTGGGACTGAAGGAGCACTGAGTGTGAGACCTGAGTGAGTCATTTCCTTGGGCTCTCAAGGTTTGTCTTACCACTAGTTCAGTGTGGTAAGCAGCAGTAGTTAACTCAAGATGAGTATTTCTGAAAGGCAGGAACATGTTAAATTACTGATATGGGGGGGAAAATGTAACATTTTAGCTGTACTCCTTCCATATGAAACCACCAATATCTGTTAGAAACTCAGCACATCGTTTTATGGAAGTTTGGAAAAACATTATTCACTGCATATCTGACATACTCACATCTGCATGTCACAGTCTGGGCTGCACTGGATTGTAAGTGTGCTCCAGAGGAGGGCACCAAAATCTGGAGGTGTTAGTGCAACTGGCATAACAAGCCAGTGGGTGCCTGGTAGCCAGAACCCAAATAGGTCAGGTCTGAGTGACAGCCCTTAAAATGTCTGGAAGCTGTGGCGTGATCAGATGCTCTGACTGAGTTTTTAATAGGTGCTCATTAAAGTGTACTTACCTCACAACTGCATAAATATTCTGATATTACTGCTGCTGACTGAAACAATGCATTCTCTGTTTCCTTATAGCTTACTTCTAGCTTTAGAGGACCTTCATATACCAATTGTGGGGCAACAAATGAAATTGGCTTCTGCTGTTCATTAACATCCAGATCCTCAGGATTTGTTGTTGTTTTCCCCCCTCACAGTGGTCATTACAATTTGAATGCTAATTTAGACATTTTAAACAGGCTGAAAATAAACAAGTAAAATGTCATCTTTCTGGGCAAGTTTGGGTAAACAATTGGGTTTGTTGTATTTTTTTCCCAAATATTTTGCCTCTGAGACTTAGTTATTCCCTTCTGAGATGGGAAGGTTCACCTGTTGAATATGTAGGTTAGTATTTAGGTGTGCATCTTCATATATGTGTTACAATGGTCCATTTTTCTTCTAATATTGGTGCAGTTGTAGCTCTGCCCAGTAGTTTTTGTGAGAGTGCCTCTGTGTTGGCTTAGAGCATGGAGGGAAGCACTGTTGCCTTGTTTGTTTTCAGAAAATGTGGTGGGCTGACCCTGGCTGGACTCCCAGTGCCCACCAAAGCTGCTCTATCACATGTTTAGCGCATATGAACATTGTGAGAGGGAAATGACTGTGCCAGTAAGGGTTCTGCTCCTCTGTTCCTGATAAAGGATGCAGAAGTCAAAGCAAGCAGTGAATGGGAGCAGTTTCTATTTGTGTTGTGAGAATTTGAGGGATTTGTGTTCTATTGCTGTGGAATTTCTTCCTTGTTGTTGGAGTTGGACTGGTTTTGGTTAGATTTTTTGACATTATCCTGACTTGGGTTCTATTGCTTCAGTGTTAATTAGGTGCATTGTTTTGAGATATTTATTCCATGGCAGTTTTTCTGGTTCAGTTTAGACAGTTTCTTGAAAAATGACTGACAGCTAGAATATTTCTGAAATCAGTTAACCTCCTCTTTAGATTTTGCATTTTGTGGTTGTTAAGGTAACTAGGAAAAATGAGGAAGGGATCCTCATTGTGCTTTCTTCAAGTGTCTTATGCAAAATTGTAAATTAATTTTAATAGGTGTTCTGAAGTTGCTCTTTAAAAAATATTCAGGTAAGTATTGCATACATTTCATTGTATATTCTTTGCCTCTTAGGCGATCTCTTTCAGGATATTTCTCTGTTTCTAGTAAGTAGTTTGATTTATGTACCATTGACAGCTGTCTGTTAGTTAGCAGTTGATTTCTACTTGAAAGGCTTACAGTGGCCTGCTGAAAGAAAGGTCAGCTTGGTTTGGGCCTGTAACTGGACATCAGATGAACAAATCCCTAGGATGGTATTGTGGGTTTCTGAAGAGGTAGCTGTTCCTGTGATTTTAAAGTAAAAAATTAGCTTTTATAATTCTGTTGCTTCCTGCTGGTTGACTTGCGTGACAATTGAAGTTGCTGAGAGTTTATGGGCAAGGTCTATCTCTTAAAATGATCTATAAAAAATATTTGCAGGGTGCCTAATACTGCTGAGAAACTTCTTGTAATGTATTTGGTGAGGTATGAAAAGGGAGGTAACTGCTGGTTTTTAAGCATGTTGAGAAACAGACTCCTTGGCGGGCTTTAATATGGTTCTAAAAACTAACATATACTTCACAATGGTCCCTCTTTCCTGTCTTTTTATATCCAAGGTCATTACTAAGGTGCAACTACAGTTCTGTGCATGCTGTCTTTCCCTCTCATGTTATTTTCTCTTTTAGGGAGAGAGATTTGGGTCCATGGTGTTGTGGTCATGCTGGTGGGGCTTGTGAAATCCTTGGACTATTACCCCCTACTGCTTGATACTGCTAGGGGGGTCCTGAGACTGGTCATACGGCTCTGGGTCTGAGGAACAAGGGCACAGGAGCCAAGGTTTTCGCCCTGAAGCTCCCAGTGAGGGTGTAGGGCTTGAAAAGAAGTGAATGGATTCTGGAGGTCAGCAGCTGGTTGCACAACAGGCATCTGGCTTTTACAACCATGGAGACCCTCTCTGAGGATCAAGGACTGCTCAGAAGAGATTGACTCTACATGACCAAGTCAGGCAAAAGCTTCTTTGCCACTAGACTGGCCAAGCTGGTGAGGAGAGCTTTAAACTGGGAAAAACAAGGGGGAGAGAGATGACAACCCACAGACAAGTGAGGAAGGGATGGAATGGGTTGGCAAACAAAGGGAACAGGGTGAAACAGACAAGAAGAACCTTGGAGAAAATGTAACAGGGCTGGAGGCAGAGGTTAGTTCCATGAACCGTCAAAGAAATACTCAGTGTTGCCTACTGTCTTAAGATTCCTGGTGAGTCTGCATTAGACTCAAAGTTTTCATAAAACTTTGTATCTAATGTTTGTATCATTTTTTAGAGTATTTTTTTTTCTTTTTTCCTTTTTTCTTAGTGAGGAACTGTTTTTGACACAGTAGTATATTGATAAAGTGATACTTGATAATATGGTCAATGTCTTTCCTTATCTTCATATATTGTATGCTTGATGTTTTTGAAAATGTGCTTAAGTGGGAGTTAAAAGATGTCATGCCACTGTTTTATATTTATACAAACTGTTTTGTGCCTTTATCAGTTTTCCTTTAACTAAAAAATAACCCCTTGCTGCCATGCCAACTGTATTTCAAAACTCTTATCTGAAAAGAAATCTGTATTTACATTTTAGAAAAGGCAGTTGTGTTGATTATTTTGTAAATATTGACCCTGTAAGTCTTGACATTTGAAAATATTTTCTCCTAAGTGGTGTTTGTGCATTTATCTACACGACACAGAAGACCTATGCTCATTCTGGGAGCGCGGAGCAATAAAACTCATTTTCTTTCAAGATCATGCATTTAACATTGGCCTATTTAAATCAAACAGGGAAGTGGAAGGTAATTTTCTGTCTTGGGTGGATAGACAGGTACATGCAGATGAAGGCCTCATTTTCTTTGGTGGCAGCTTCGCCTTTAGCCAAGCGTTACATAGCAAACCTTCTTTTCCCATGCAGGCTGGAGTGAGGGAGGCTCTGCGATGGCTTGGACCCAAGAGCTGGTTTGGTTCTGTCTTCTCCCTTTCTCTCGCCTCATGTTACTAAGATGGATTATTTTTAGCCCCTCTTTTGCCCCTTGTCCGGTTCCTTGAGGGCCCAGGAAGTGTTAGGAGCAGCCCAGTTTGTAGGGTCGGTCAAGAGGGAGGACACATGCCTTGGAGATGGGACAAGGTTGGGATCTTGGCAGGAGTGCATGCTAATGAGGAGCTGAAATGTCTGGGTCAAAATACCTTGCCACTTTAGAGAGACAAAAGCATCATTTTCTTAACAACTCACCACCCCTCAAAAAACCCAAGCCCTTTTTGTACAAGATTTAAGAAACATCTGTTAATTTTCTTTTTTCACAGCTCAGAAACATTGACCAGTACTGTGGTCAGAATTTGCTTTGAACCTACAAATCTAGCAGGTAAATAAAATGTGTTTTAGTATCAGGCAACTTGTGTGTGCAACTTTTCTTAGCTTTGGCCTAGAAATACACTTCATGAGGCTAGAGACTTCCAAGTGACCTAAAGCAGTATCAGTGTGCTGGAAAAACTTCCTTCTAAAATTAACTGCTTGATGTTAAATTTAATTCTCCTTTTAATTCTTGGCAAATAAAAAGTAAATTTTGCTTTTTAAATGTTGAAAATGTGCTGGTAGTTCTTAGGGAGCTGAAGGGATAATTCTTTCCCCATGAGCTAAAGACTTGGAAGTGAAAATTAAATTAAAGAAGTTGAAGGTTCGTGTTTGGTGTGCAGTGGCAATTGTTTCAGAGTGTGTTTCATACTTGTTAAGCTCAAAGGGGATTTGAATTAGTCTGTTGTATCTCTTGCCCACTGTGAGTAGAACAGCGAGAAAGTGTTTTAAAGTTGTCTGCTGTTTTTAGCTTCTTTTTGTAACCTCAGAGGAAGCACTAAAAAGGTACTTTTATTACTCAAGCAAGCCAGTCTGCAACCATGTTGAAGAAATGACTCAGACACATATTCTGTGTAATTATTTTGCATACTGAAGGACTGGTTCATGCACTTAATGGAATTAGGAATAAAATACCAGAAGTGAAATTCTGGGCTCCCTGCAGCCTGGTTTGCTGCTGGGGAACTGGGCAGAGCTAACCTGTCATGTTGGGTGCCGAGTTCCTGCTGTGCATATTTATTTGGCACAGTTGTGCTTCAGCTCTTTGTAGCCCCCACAGTCACATGTCCCACTTTGCTCCTGCAGACCGGTGTAGTCAACAATTTATGTTGACAAGGGAAACCTCATGTGTTTTCTCGTAACAACAGTAATATTGGCTGCAGAGTCAGGATATCAACTGTGTTGGGTTTTTGTCAAAAATACCTGTCCGCTCTCAACTGGAGTACTGCAAAAGCCAGAAGATTTTCACACCTGGGGGCCGAGAAAAGATGTTTTGCTGGTAATGCAGCAGAAAGGTTTATCTCTGGTAGTTGTTTACTGTTCTTTGGTTTGACGCTTTTACAGTGAATATTTCTGAGATGCTCTGTAACAGCTTTTATTTTATAATATATTTCACTCAAAATACCTTCAAGATAATGGAAGCAGGAAAATAAGATTTAACCGAACATTTTTTAAAATTTATTTTTACTTATTTAAGACATTCTGAGTATCCTCTAGTTCCTGGGTTAATGCAGACATCCTTGTGTGTGATGAACCAGATTTGGACATTGCTTCAGGAATAATTTCTCATTTTAAATTTTTTTTAAACAACCATAAGCATCAGGCAAATGCAGCAGTGCAGCTTCACACAGCCAGTAGTTGGTGGGACTCTGGAAAAGGACCGGAGCCTTTGCTCTGCATATCATGGCATCGGGTAACTTCTGCACTGGATCACGGTTTGGAACGATGCAGTCTCCCAGATGTGCTCCTTTGTGGCCAGCTGTTTGTAGGCTGCCCGCAGGGAAGTGTGGAAGAGCCGTGGGTGCCTTTGCTTTCTGTGCTGCTCAGTGCTGCGTTGTGCAGCACAGCTCAGCACCCTGCAGCACGGCACAGGAACCCTGCAGGAACCCTCCTGGCGCTGCTCCCAGCCAGGCCCGTACTGCTGCTCAGTGCCTGCTGGGCCACTGCCTGCTCCCCACAGACAGCTGCCACCTCTTCTGCCTCTCTTCCTGTGGATAAAAGGTGCAAATCAACAGGTTTACTGCCACGCTCTACAGGCCCCTGAGGAGGATTCAGGACTGAGGGTTTCTAATTTTGCGGCAATCATTTTGATTTTTATTGATTGCAAACTGCCAAACTGAGAAGTCAGATATGAGAAGTTCAGTGTAAGAGGTTGAAAGCATTTTTTACCTGAAAAAAAGCCCAGAATATTTGTAATCTTCTCTCCCTGGCTAGTGGATTGTTATTTTGCACTTTTTTTAAAATGACTTTCTTTTTTTTTCCCGTTAACAACTGGGCATCAGTCTGTACCTAGCTGCTAGTTTTTGCATCTCTGTTGTGCTTTTACAATAGATAGAGTAGTCAGATGCTTAGTATCTTTTTCTGGTGTATTGGATATATATATATATGAATTCAGATTTTATCAATATGCTAGAATATAGAAGTTAGTTGTGAAGAAAACAGGATTGCTGTTGTACTCTTTTGTTATAACCTTTCAGAAAGACCTCAGGTGGTGACATTTGAAAATTACCAGTCTGCTGGGGTCAGACACTGACATTGTTCAATGGATTTATGAAGCTTTTAAGGAGGTACACCAAGGGCTGAGGCTGCAGCATCAACACTGTGTTTATGACCTGAACCACATCCTTTTCTTGAAAAAAAAAAGAGCTTGAAATATTTGCACTTGTTCAGCATGTGGCTAAAATAAGTGCTTAAAGGAAAGTAAATTTGCACTCAGTTTAGATGAGATAAAGGTGATGAGTGGACTGTGAAGGCATTGCTATTGACAGCTGTGACTTTTCAGACTATTCTGGAAATCAGCTTGAACACCTTTTTTAAAAGAGACGTGCTCTTGTGCTTGATGTCCAAAGTACCTGTTTTTGATTTTGTCCCTTGAGTGTTGTTATGGTTCCTCTTTGATTCATGAGGTCAGGAGCTGCATCCATCAATGTTCCTGCCAGATGCTGTTTGCAGTGGAGCTGTAGAAAACCTGCCTGGGTTCAAAGCAGGTAACACATGTTCTTTAATAACATTAGTTCCAGGTCAGGTGTTCCGGAGGCTGTTGAGCCTCACTGTGTTCTCAAGCGTGGGTGTAGGACCTCGTGTTGGTCTTTACAGTGTCATAGTCTGTTGCCACCGCACTGCTTGTGCAGCTGGTGTGGTGATGGTTGCTCTGCTCTGTAGGACCAGGGTGGGATTGGCAGAGGAAGTAACAAGTCATAGCCCTGTCCTTACTTGTGTGAATTTTATGTGATTCACATCTGGGTTTCCTGTGTATGGTTTCAGGGTTAACGTGCACAGAGTGAAAGACACTTGCTTGAAATTGAAAATATTGACCCAGAGCATATTTTTGTGTCTTGTCTTTACTTGTTCTGCAAATTCCTTGCTGTTCTATGAGGATTCCTGATTCTGCCAGTATCTTTGAGTACCTTAGAGTAAAAGGTCACTCACAGAGCTTTTCCTCTCCCTCTGCCCTATGCACAGGGTACCTGAGATTGTTTTTTTTCAGTTCACAGTATTAATGCAAAAGTCTTGAATCTTGCACGGGGCTGTCTGACCTGTTTTTTATTTAGTTTTGTTTCCCAAATGAACACTGTCATTTTAACAGCTTGCTCCCAAATGCCTTTAGCGTCTGTGAGTTGTATGGACACAGTAATGTAATCCTTCATTTTCTTCCTATTGCGTGCTTGAAACTCCCTCCTCAGCATAGGGGAATACTGTATGGACTAGTAAAAGCTGACTAATAGCACACTGTAGGTCCATTAATTGTCTTTATCTGTTACATTCTGAGCTGAAGAGACCTGAGCTATGAAATATGAGAACCCCAATGTGGTCAGGAACATTTAAAGGTGAGATATTCTCTGTATTAACCCAATTTGTGAGAACATAGAGCAGAGTGCTGATAACACCAAAGTCATGGGTTCCATCCCAGTATGGGCCATTGTCTTGAGCTGGACTCAGTGGTCCTCATGGGTCCTTTTCAACTCAGAATATTCTGTGAAATCTATGAAACTTCACAAACGGAAGTAGTTTTTAAAATGCCTTTCATAAAAGAAGGGATGCACATCGCAAAATAGCATGGAACTGTAATGGGGAATGTAGCAAATTTTTTAGCTGGAATTCAGTGTTTTTTACTTCAACCCCTTGGCATTTTAAGATTTCAAAATAGACCAAATTAGTTTCTTCAAAGACCTGGATAATGTGTTTGAGGCATCTCAGACCTTTTTCAAAGTGCCTTGGGGGTTAGTGATGAGAATCCTTTTGTTTGCAACTTTTTTGAAGTTCTCCTTTGGTGACAGCAGCAGTAGCACTGTGCTGTTGAAGCAGAGAGGAAAAGAAAACTGTCCTTGGAAAACTCTAGCCCTCTCTTTTTCCATCACCCTTTTTTTTTTCTTTCTTATATCTTAAATAAGATTCTGACGCATGCACAGGAGTGTAAAAATAATTACATATAGAATTTTGTAGAAGCTGTGAAGTAGAGGATATTGTGAGTATTGCATTTTAGAAACTGAATGTAAAAAATCTGTAGACATGAAAATTAAACTGAGAAAACAAGATATAATAGAAAGCTGGAGATAATGATTTTGATTAGCTTGATGTTTAAAAGAGTTATTTAAAAGTTTTATTTAACTGAAAATTAATGGTAAAATTTGGATCATTTTCTTGGCTGGTGGGGACTGAAGAACAAACTGAGATAGGAGTTCCTGGAATGTTTTCAAGAGCTTGGAGCTGTATAGATAGCATGAGCCCATCTTCAGTCTGGGATGACCTTATTGTGAATGAGGGCAGTAGTCTTGTTTGAGGAGTACAAATCTGCCAGTATGACGTTGTTAAAATTGTCTGTTCACCTTTGGTGCAAGAGGCCTGGTGCTTGCTAGTATGTGTGGGAGCTTCTGGACCAACGCAAAGGCGTTTGGGAAATCTCCACGTTGAAGGAGAATTAGTGGTCGAGTTCCAGAATATGTTTGAACATACTTGTTAGTGCAGGTCCAGGAGATCTCTGCTCGCCTGAAGAGGGCCAGCTGCCATTCCATGAGTTCCTGCTGCTAATAAGTGTTGTCCACAGCATCTCATCTGTGTCACTGTGTTAAGTTGTATATGTAGAAATTCCCTCTCAATGAACAGGAGCTAAAAATTTTGATACTGATTGAGGTCTCTGATATGAATTATCAAGGAATTTCTCCTTTTTATGAAAGCAACATTGTTAAAACTTAATATAGGGATGCAGAATATTAAAATTACTAGGAAAATTATGACTCTTAAGATTGACTTCCATCCTGCCCTGCTGATTGCAGCAGTATTTGGTGTTTTGAGAAACATCCATGCATTTGACAGGCGTACTGATACTTGTCCTGTTACTGTCACAATTTTGAAGGTGCACATATTCATGTTTTAAAGAATATTCTTACTTTTTTCCCATGGAACTCTGGAAAATCAGTTAGCTCTGAGAAGAGACTAAGATTGTCCTGAAGGTATACTATAGCCTGAACATCATACATACATTTTATGAATATGAAATGAAAGGTAAATGAAAGCCTTACATGGTAGAATTCAGGGGAATATCATTGTACAAGTGGAAAATCAGGAATGTTTTGCAGAGTTCTTCAGCTGAGTCTGGAGCAGTATGATCTACTGCTCTAGATATGGGTTAGATTATCCCAATTGTTATTGCCTGCAACAACTTACTCTTTTTCTGTTATTTCAAAATGAAGGTTTATTGCCAGTCAGTTCTGGTTTTATCCACTAGAAAATCTTGTCTGTCTTTTGAGGTGGTGTCTATTGTTTATCTTAGTTTTGTAGATGTAGCACAGGGGAAGAATCAAATGTTTAACCATGTCCCCAGTGCTGCTGGGCTTTGTGGAGGGAAGGTAATGTGCTGTGGACAGGAATGCATGAGACAAGGAACTGGAGAAATGTCTGTGCTGCCAAAGCAGCTGCTCATGCACTCACAGTCTTGTTAAAATCTCTGCCNGGTACATGATAGTAAACCAATAAAGACCTCTCAGGGGAGGAACAATAACAAACCAACAAGTAACAAGACAGCTAGAGGGTATTTCAAATCACGCTAGCCTGTTACTGGATTTTTAACTTCTGTGAGTGACAAGCAAGGGGTATGTTGCTATGCTATAGGACAGCAACACAGTCTGTTGTTGTCTTCCTGCAGCTTTTGATGCCCGTGTGGCACTTTTCCGAAAATAAAGGAAATTTTAGCTGTTTTTGGTTGTGCCACTGGAATGGAGCTGAACATACTAGCTAAATATATATAATAAGAAAAAGGAGTAGGTTGTAAAAGGCAGGAATGAAAGCACAGACAATGTGAATCTGCTTCACACTGGATTTCTTTAATTCCCATTGAGACATAGCACTTCTTGAATAGTCATTTATTTCTGATGAGAAGTTTTAACTTTTCTGTGTGGTTTTATCACTTAGAAATTGAAGTCATTGAGTAACAGCTTTGTGGTTAAAAGAAAAGAAACAAGCCCTTCTTAACTAGTAAGAAAAAATGGCAAGGTAGGTAAAAAGCTGGCTTGAATACTCTAGAGTACAACTTTCCATTTCCAAGGCCTATGATTCCTTGAGGACTTAGCTGCTGCTCTAAATGTAATATGCCTCACTGCACTTTTTAACCTGGCCTGATACTGTAGTACCTGCAGAATACAACTCACTGTAACTCAGGATTTCTTAATATTTCCTGTGTAAGTAAAGATCATCTAAGTAGGCACTGATAGCAGCAAAATACAAGTAGCCTCTTCTTGCACTAATGGGTGTATGTACTGCCAAAACATTTTTGATATTGCTGTTCATTTGTTGTAAATATTTTGATAGCTACTGGTTATTTGTATATTTACTTATAAAAGTTTTAAAATGTTGTGTAATATGGAGACTGTGGTGTGCACATGGTGGATAATGGGAGAACAGGTGAACTGAAAGGCGCCGGGGGGCAGCTACAGTGGAAAGTTGGGCCAAAAATATCTTATAAAACTGAGGCATATTATAAGGCAATTCTTATTTTTATCAGGTCTGAATCAAGAGCAGCTGTATATGTACATATTCACATATACAGAACTGCAGTATATATGCCCATCTCATTTTGAAACTGCTTTATGAAATAATAGAAGTGGTTCTAGTCTGTCACCAGCTGTTCCCATGCAGTAGCTGCTGGCTTGGTCCTTAGGTATTTTATGATATTTTGGAACATGAGTGGTAAAGGAGATGCTTTTTGGGGAGACAGTTTTTGTGAGTTTAGGCCTATATAACATTTATTTTGTGCTAAAATCAGGTATTATCTACTCTCCTGGGAACTGGTACTGTAAAATAAATCTATTTTCCCCATCACTTCCGAAATTGCGTTGAGTACTGAGCCTGAAAGGGCTAGGTAGAATTATGGTTACTCTGCTATGTACAAAGGGCCTTTATTTTATAACCAGCCACAAGCACGCTATAACTGTAGGTAAAGAATCTTCTGGCACAGCTCAGGCAGCGTAAGGGAATGTGTTTTCACTTTCTCTCTTCATTGATTGCAAGGACAGAGACACTTAAAATTTTTTAGGGCCCTAGAAAAAAGAATCAAGCAACTGACCTAGTCTTGACTGTTTTGCAGTACAGCTTGGTTTGGAGTGTCTGGATTGTTTGTTCATTGATTGTTCTTTTGCAGTGATTTGTCTTGCACTGGTTTTGGGAATATAAACATTATATATGCCAGCAATAATGTGTTGGGTAGATTCTTCCGTGTAAAAAATAAAGCAAAAGAAGTCTTTTGAAAGTTTGCATTTTGGTTAAGAAGGCATGCCAAGCAGAATTATATCCAGCCATACACTGTCATGTTTTAGGCTGATACATCACACAACTTTGCTGTCAACATCTTGGAGCTGGCTTCTGTCAACACCAACATTGTGCCTTATATAGGGAGCAGACAGGACAGCTGATGTGTAGTGCTTTCCAGTAACTCAAACCAAAATGTCTCAGGGTTCTTTCTAACTTCCCTGAGAGTGCCAAAACCATGTTTTCAAAGTAAGGGATGCAAGCATGTCCCTGATAAGAGCTTGGAGTGACAGTGCGTTTCACAGACACAGCTGAGTGTCTGCTGGATAGTATTTTGTTGCTAATGCTCTTGATGCTTTGCAGAAGGTTACAGACTTCCAGCAGTTTCCCAAGGGGAACAAGAGCACGAAGAGCAGCAACCCCTCTCCTCCTGTACCACCAGCTTTACCATACACTAAACATGATGAAAAACAATTAAAGATGGAGCTAACAAGCACTGCCTTTACAAAGCCTAGAGCAAAGGAGTTCAGCTGTCCCCTTCATTTGGGAAAGCCCTGAACTTTTGATCATCTAAGTGTATTAATTTTGTCTCATCCATGGTGACACAATTTTTAGTGTTCTTCTTTGCCTTTGGGATTGACTTGCCCTGCTGTAGCAGATGTCCTCTTCTGCTTTTTCTCAGAGTTGACTGCTGTTCTCCGTTTCTCTGTACAACAAAGATGTAGTTGATTTGCTGCTCATTACAGAGCAACTAAAATAGATTGGAGAACCCAAATCCAATACGCAGCTTGCTGAATCAGTGGCCTCTAAATGCAAGTGATCCTGTCAACCAGTACAGACCTTAGCATAAGTCCCTTGTCCGAGTGGACAGCATTGCAGACTGGGTGGCTCCACAACTGACAGATGTTATCTCTGGGGACAGGACTTCAGTTATTTGTGCTGATCGTGAAGTTGTTTACCCAAAGTAAGTTGTCTCCCAGTAGAGCCACTGCTGATTTCTGACTGGGTCCCTTCATCTTCCCAAGGGACACTAGTTAAGCCAGACTGAGGTGAGCATCTGCTAAAACTGACTTCCCTCCTCAGCTCTGAGAGGTACCGAGCTGAAGGGTTTTCTGCATGGGGCACACGCAGGTTGGTACCTTGAGGAAGTGCAGAACCTTTTCACTTCTGCATGTCCTTCCTGCTTCAGGAAGGACCTGCAGTGTTCCTCTGAAGCACTTTCTCTGTCTCTGCTTTTCCCAATTCTTGTCAGCTGCTGTGTGACACCAGTAGGCTTGCTAGGCCTATCTTTCATTTCTTTCTGGAAATTCTTGCTGTCTGGCTTCAAAGTCTCTTGAGTTTATGTGCCTTAAGTTTGCACTCCTCTGTTCTATAGAGAGGTTAACAGACTTAATCTACCTATCTTCTTACACTTTCCTTATTAATAAGGGGAAATAAGAGAAATTTGTAATTGTGCTATGTTTCTGAGAGCAGAGATGGTAATTTTCATTAACAGATTGTGTAGCAGCGTTTTCAAATATATATCAGAGTTTTAAAATTGTATTTTTCCAAAACATCACACAGAGTCTTCCAAATGAGCATGTACTTGAATAGAGCAATATGTATCCTTTAAAAAGCATAGGCATACAACATTTCTCTTTTATTCCTTTCTTAACTCTTAGTCAACTCTTTCCAGTAATATTTAATATTATATCAGTCATTTCATATCCGTCATTCAACGGCTGACTGCTTATGCAGTTTACTGTCTGCATTGCTGTAAGCTTGTTTATATGTTTCTCTTGAGTACTAAAGTGAAACATTTTTAAAACATGAGTTATTTTTTCTTTAGTAGCAATATAAATATTTAAAACCCAGTGTTTCACAGCTTATGTTCTCCTCAGACTTTTCTAGCTAGGGAATGAAATGTTTTAACTTCTGGCAAGTTAAGTGCTGAAGCTGTTGATTTATCTCTGGGCCCAGTCTAACACCAGGTAGCTACCTGGCAGATTTCTTTCAGAAATAGATAAGTACTTATGCTTTAAACAGTCAAGTACATGAATTGGTTAAACACTTGAAGCTGGCTGCTCATAAGCTCTCTCTAGCTCACTTGCTTTTGCTCTGTAAGGAGAAATGTTTGTGTACTATCTTCTGATCTCTTGGTTCACTAAGTCAACATGGGATATGTCAATAGAAATAAAATTAGATTTGAAGAGGAAAGGTGGAAACTTACAAGTCTGTTATGGTTTAAGATCTCTCTCTTGTTAAAATGTTTTTTCTAACTCTCGGCTTTATGTAATGTAGTCAGATTACAACAGACTCAAAAAAAAAAAAAATCAAGGTTTTCTGAGAGTCTTTTTCCTTACTAGTTTGCAAACCCACATATGTGTAGCAAAGATAACAAAACCACCTGTGTTAATGATTCTGTAATTAAGAATGTAATTAACAAGTTTGAAGAGTGTTTCTGTTTGAGAGCTATAAAAGGAGAACTAATCTCAGTAAACGTCTGTTTTACAGAATGCTGAAACCAAGGTGGAGGAAGCAGCTAAGGAGAGTCCAAAAGCAGGCAGACTAACACAGCAGTCTTCAGAGGATAACGAAGTGTTTGGTGAGTTACTAGGACAAGTGGAAAATGTTATTTGATGTGTTAGTACAAAGAGAATTCCCACAAAGTCCCAGTGATCTACTTAATGTTGGTGTACAGCATTTGAATGCAGGCTGTACAGTCCCACAGAGACCTGGAAAGATGGAGGAGAGGACAAAAATGAAAACAAAGAGTGATCAGCAGTCTGAAACAAATAATCTCTGAGGAGAAGAAAGATTGAATCCAAGTGTTCAGCAAAATTAAAGGTTTATGCAGTAAGGGAATATAAAATTTTCTCCATCCATAATGGACAGGATAAGCAGTGAATTCTTAAAACTGCAAAAAGAAAGATGTGTTCAAATGTCAGGAAGGGAAATACGGAAACAAATACTAAAGCGTTGTGATGCATCATCTGGAAAGTGTGTAGATTCATCATTGCAGGCCTTGAAAAACAGGTTAGACAAGTAACTGTCTAAGCTGATGTAATCATCTTGTGCCAGAAGGATAGACTGGATGACCTTTGAGAATTCTTGGTGGCCTAGATTTTAAATGAGCTTCTCTTGGTATTTTTCAGTGAATCCCTTTCCGGCTCTCCATAGAGGTTTTGCTGATAGTTTTATTATTTAATCTGAAAGCCACATTTGACCTTTTCTTCTGCATTAAGTTTTGGAAAAGAGACGAGGAATCATAGAATGATAGAATATGTTGAGTTGGAAGGAACCCATCAGAATTATTAAGTTCAGCTCCTGGCCCTGCACAGAACACCCCAAGAATCACACCACGTGCCTAAGAGAATTGTCCAGACACTTCTTGAACTCTGTCAGGCTTAGTGCTGTGAGCACTTCCCTGCAGAGCCTGTTCCAGTGCCCAAACACCAGCTGGGCGATGAACCTTCTCCTGATAAGGGAAACCTTATTATTACAACTGTAGGTTGATTTTATGCTAACAGAACTCCAATAAAGAAGCAGTAACATTCATGCAGGAGAGGTTGGGGGAAGGCTGGTCATGTGGATGTTACTAAGGCTGACTAGCTTGAAAACTTTTGGATGAGTGAAATATTTTTGAATACAGTAAGGATTTTTTTTCTTTCAAGGTACAAAAGGGATGGAACATGGATAATTAGTCTTTTTCACTATATATGGAAACCATTTAAACTGGTTTTGCTTAAATTCATCTTTTCTCAGTGAGATAATATAGCGTGATTGGCACATGAGCCTGAATTCCTGGTATGAATGTTTCCAACACTGATCACATAGTGCCAGTGTCTGATGAGTCCACCAGTGGACTTTAGAACTAGCTTTAAACTTTGTTAAGCAGGTGCTGAGGCTATTACCTCATTTCCTCGCCATTTGCTCTGCCAGTTATTTGCAGTAGATCCAGTTTTACTGGTTATAAAGCCCCATGGCACGGTGTAATGTGCATCTCAAGCCATGTCCTTACTCAGAGCAGATCTTTCATTTTCTTTCTGTGAGAATGATGGAGACAGCAAAGCAAGGAGATCTCCATCTGCCTCTTTCTGCCAGCAAAATCTCAGGCATTTAAACCTTCTGTATATTTTGATCACTACTCCCATGTACCAGTGAGTTAGTCAAGCCTGTGGTCCATGTGGGAACTGTGAGCTTAAGGATGGGAATTAACTGTGAAATTCACTGTTGGTAGGTTTAAACTCAACATCCAGTGATCCATACCCTAGATCAACACGTTCTTTCACTAATTGAAGAAAGTCAACATGCAGTGTGCTCCGTGGTCTTTAAAGCTAATGATTGAGTAACAAACTGCTAAATATTTCCATGTTCCAAATCTGTAAACTGAACTGGTTATCTGACATAAGACACTGATCAACCTTTGATAACTCGACATAACAAGGAGGGAAATTTCTTTCCAACCCCAAAACCAGTCAGACTACAGTATCTTATATCAACCCTCCTACCACTTTGCAAATGACAGTCTGGGGTGTTTTTTTGATTTTAAGATTAGGTCAAAATGGGGGGAAAAAAGGAGGAAGTATGGTGCAAGTGGAGTCTGTAATCTTCTTTTACCCTGGTCAAGTGAGGAAATCAAAGTGGACTGAAGGTGCAAATGAAATCACTGTAGTGAGGATCAGGGAGAATATTTTGACAGATACAAGTTTTATGTGTCTTGAGAATGCAGCCTTTTCCTGCAGTTCTGGACAATTTCTTAAAATACTCTATTACATCTTATAGGGATAAAGGATAAGCTTGAAGCAGTTTTCCCTGAGTTATTTGTTGTTCTGTGATTTAAATGTTTACAGACCCTGCTCACTTATTCTCTCTCTGGCTTGATCTATTTCAAGCTATCCCTCATTTCTTTCTTCTTTCTTTTTCCCCAGTGATGCTAATTATACCAAACATCAAGTATGCACCAATAGTTGGTTAATTTATAGCTCCAGCTTAGAATCCCTCTTGTGAAGAATTTTTAATAGCCTCCAGTCTCTTTGAGCGGGTGCAGCGCCTTCCCTTTTCACAGAGCTCACTAACTTCTGTGACTGCCTTATTTATTTTGCCCAGAGATCCTTCCCCCCAGCTTTCTCTGGACAGTGCCACCCCCTACAGAAAGGTTAGCACAGGCAGCAGAGGAGCGTGACACAGCCTCCGAGCCCCCTTGGAAGAGGGGCAGCGCCCCTGGAGAGCCGCCTGCCATTCCCGTGCCGGTGCGGGGGTGCGCAGCAGGCGCCGGGAGGAGCCGTGTCCCCGGCAGCGCTGGCTGTCCCTCTGCGCTGAGCCACCCGGTGGCAGCAGCTGCCAGTCCCTGCAGCCACCAGACTGCCAGGTCCAAGGCTCTGCAGCAAAGGAGCCAGAAATCCCTTGATTTGTGCTTGTCTCCCCGCTCTCCTAGGTTAGTGCTGGCATGGACCAGGTGACAGTAATGACTTTTCAGGATAAGGGAGCTTTCTCTGCTGTGGACAGCATGGAATAGATGCAGGTGCTAAGGACTGTTCTACAGAAGATATCTGATGGAGCTGTACCATTTGAATATGGCAGGGTTTTTTTGAAAATGCTTCCTTTCAGAGTAATTGTGGTTTCTGCAGTCCCTATCAGCTGGCTCCAGTTTTGGAGGCAAACATGTTATTATTGAATGAAAATATCACGATGGTAAGGAACCAGGTGTGGGGTTCTCTTTCAAGTCTGCTAGACCTGGTAGCATTCTTTGTAGATTCAAGAAAGGTTTGATCCACTACTGCAAAGGGCCACTTGTGTCATACTTTTCCTGTTGTTCTTCTCTACATGGGTTGGATTTGGGAATTACCATTCCAGAAGGCTTTTCTGCATTTCTCTTTAATATTTGGGTTTTTACTGGGGTATAGATTAAATGACCTTGCCAGCAATGAAGCCACATCGTACCAGCTGCTTTATGAAACAAGCAAGTAAGTCAGGTGTGTCTTGTGTTTCAAAGAGGTAATTCTCAAAGGCAATGAACTTTTTATACAGGAGGATGGAATGGAGGAATGGAGCAGAAGGGTAAGGGCATGGGAGAGAAAAGACATCACAGTGATGGCATTTGCAACTATGAAATTCTGAATTGACAAGAGTTAGTTTTGTTTGCCCTTTGAAAGGATTTTCTTGTAGCATCCAACAGAGTTCTGTTGTCTGATACATACTGAATATGCATCTGTGATGTGGAGCTAGAATGTCTTGCTTGCTACAAACTTCTGTTGAACTTGCACGTAGTCAACATGGTCTCTGTTGCAACCAGTATGTAGTCAGAAAAGGATTGTGAGTTACATCTCAGTCCAGGGGAGAGAAGAAAATTGCTGGGTATGGTGCTGTGCATGTAAGGAAATGGATCAGGAGTGGACTCTGCCTTACTTCCAGAGATTATTTTCTGAAGTTTATTTGATCCAATGCTACGCTACAACTGTCAGGCAGAAGCAGGGGGGAAATCTGCCTGTCATTCTGACCACTGGGATGACGGGACCTTCCTTTCTTTGGTTCAGCCCCTATTACATTAACCTGGAAAATGACAAATGCAGATTTTTAATTATACTTTATACTCTTTTTTTCCACAGGGTTGAACTAGCATAAAATTACAAGCAAGATTTTTCCTTGGGGGAACTCTTGTATATTGACAATATATTCCCCTTTCTGATGTCAATGAAAGCCAAGTGTGCTAACATTTTGTCATAGAATCATAGAATATTTTGAGTTGGAAGGCACCTTTGAAGGCCATCTAGTCCTAACCCCTGCCATGGGAAGGGACATCTTGAACTAAATCGGGTTGCTCAGAACCCTGTCCAACCACACCTTGACTGTTTCTAGGGATGGGGCATCTACCACCTCTGTGAGTCACCTGCTCCAGTGTTTTACCACCCTCATAGTTAAAAAATCTTCCTTGGAAAGATAGAGTAAGGCTTGATCTTCTCAAACAGGAAGCTTCATTTCCTTTCTATCTGGTAGATCAGGTCTAAAATTGCATCTGGATGTGGCCATTTTTCTTCTGGCTTAGAGCTTTCCAGGGATCCGTGCTGTGTGCCTGGAGTTGTACTGTGAGGTGTTGGGTTTTTGTTGTTGTTTGGGTTTGGTGGTGGGGTTTTGTGCTTTGGTTATGTGTTTTTGGTGGGGGTTTTTTGTTTGGTTGGTTTTGGTTTTTGGTTTGTTTGTTCTTTGGGTTTTTTTACTAAAAAGAGGCAAAGTGAACACTTTTTTTTCCCCCTCTAAAAGGAGAGATCCTATTGTAGAGCTTTTTCAGCACCATCTGCCATTCTGCTGTTTCGAATTGCAGTACTGGGTACCTCCTGAGTTATCTTTTTGTGTGCAGAGCTCAGAGATACAGCAAGAAAATGTACATTCAGCACAATTCCATGGTGGCCCTGACTCACCCCGGTTCTTGCTGATGCTGGTGCCTGCTGCTGTGTCCCACGCAGAAAGTCCTGTGGGGAGTTGTATAAACCCACACAGGATGAAGAACATCTCTCTCCGTGAGACTTCCATCTGTAGTGGTTTGACAGACCTAGTCACACTCTCTGTGGGTCTGCCTTAACGCAGTCCCAATGCATCCAAACCTAGGAATTTTTGGATGCTGTGTATTGAATACCAGTTTGGGTTCTTTGGTTGTGGGGTTATTTTGGTTGGTTTTTTTTTCTTTAGCTGAGGATTTATTGATGCTCTATATAAAGTTTGTCTAGGAAAATGACAGAATTTGTATTCTGGTCTTATAGAATATACTTATAAAGGTGGGAATATATGTTATTGAATGTTACAGCTGTATGGATTTCACTCTTTTCTTGTACCTATTTTTGCTTTTTGATTCTTGCTTAAAAAAGGGAGGGGGCAGAATGTGAAGGGAGGAGCTGGAAGGCACAATGCCTTTATCAGGAGGTGATGCAGTCCTGTCAGGAGCTGGCTAAAAGCTGAGGGTTATTGCAGTTCAGTGACCTTACTGGGAAGCTTCTTTCATTGTAAACACAATCAATTGTGGAATACAAGCTATGACATTAATGCAAAATAATGGTAAGTTTACAGAAAAAAAAAAATCAATCTGGTGAGACAGCAAATGGTCCTAAAATAAGTGTTATTACCATGGTGCAGTTATTTCCTGTTGCATGAGAGGCAAATGGGGCAATTTAGCGTCCTGTCGGTTTTCATTATAAGCTAAGTAATGATTCTGGTTTTCCAGCTATCCACCTATTTCCACTTTCCTTAGCCTTCTTTCCTTTTCACAGTTTCTTTCAAGACTTGGCCTGTCTGCTTTCATCCAGGGACCAGTGGTTTATCAAAATTACAACAGCACCCCTGGATTAGCTTTTTGAGGTGGAAAGAATAGATTTACATCTTAATAAAAAAACCTGCTTGCTATTTTTTGTGCAGTTGTTGGGTCTCAGAGGTATGGCTCACAGCTTTCCCTTTCTGGTGTGGTATTTTATGCCCACCTGCAGATCTTTATTTTGGGGAAAGGGCTGAAACTTGTGTATTTATATAACATAAAGTGGTTTTTGCAAACTGTGTGTAGTTTTTACATATGGGCAAGCGAAGATGAATACTGGAGAAGGGCTGTGGTGGAAAAAGACCTGTAGGAGTCCAGAGGCAACAGCTGGCCAACTGGTGGGATATTTTGTTATTTTAAAGTTTGAAGCTTTTTATAAAGTATAGATACTTGCAACTTCTCTATTAGTTCTATATCTGGTTTGGTTATGACTCATTTTTATAGAGTTTCTTTATTTAACAGTAGCATTCAAACATTATTTATTTCCTGGCTGCAGTCTGGTGCTTTAAACAGTAACGGTATCTCTCGGATATCTAATTAGTTAATATGCCTTTAATTAATTAATGTAGTGTCCTACAGTAGCATCAGCTAAGTCTTTAAGATTACTTTTAGTATGCCATTGATGTTTGCTGCAAAATTAGTGCACAAGCACTTAAGGGCATTTTAACAACTCTGATTTGGTATGATTTTTCTTTTCTTTTTCTTGTGTGTACCACATGCAAGCAACATGTAGAACAGAGGTCTGGGTTTTCCTGATATGATAGGTACTGGATTTGTTACTTGGGTGGTTAGCATAGGCGTGGAGCTGAGACAGCGATGCCTGCTGCATTTTTAGCAGTGGTGGGCTGTGCTTGCTGTTATTAATCAGCACATTAACAATAAATGACTTATTAATGATTTTAATGCTTGGTATACAATGTACAGGAGCTGGTGATTTTTTTCCCCCTTGTTTATTCAGTAAGAGTGAGTCTGTATGCAAGATGGGGGGAAGCACAATAGGCATTTACCATCCTATTGTTATCCAGAACAAGCATTGTATCCGATTGTAAAAGTGAGGATGGACAAGGGTGGTCTAATGTCACATGTTGCTGGGTGGTGATAAGAGGCCTATGGTTAATTAGCCAGCCGTGAAACAAATTACTCCTTTCCCAGTGTGTTTTGTCATCTTTGTCCTGTTAGCAGGCTGCAGCCCAAGAGAGTATTCTGTGTGCACAGAAGTCCTTAGTGTTCTCTGTCACTGATTCTTATGTACCATCCAGTTGGGTTAAGGCAGGATTTTATCTGTAAATGAATTAAAAGTGCTTTTGAAAGATCCTTATTTTGGGGAAAGGAGCTGTAATGTTGTTGTTGTCCCATTTCCAGTTTTGTTGAGGCTGAATAACCACTCAGTTCTGGTTTGAGTGAAAGAAGAAGCCAAATAGTTCTCTGTGGGCCAACCACTCTTCTGTCGGGTTAGCTGAAACAGATGTTGTTGTTAAAGTTTAATTACAACATGTCTCATTTTTAATGCAGTGGCTAGAAGAGAACTAGAAGGAGTTTTTGTACCATACGTTAGGAGAATATGAAAACAGCAGCTAAGATTGATAACACTTCTGTGTCTTCAAAAAAATAAGTAATACGAAAGTCATCAACTCTGGCTTCCTGCATAATAGAAACTATGGAATTTCATTATGTAATTCCTGGATAAAATCCATAATACCTGATTTGAGCCAGAATAATGTCCTATTGCAAAATTGTACAAAAACAATGGATTCTCCTCAGAGTTTAAGCAGTCAGTTATGCTGGTTAGAAAGAGGCACTTTGCTGATGGTCTGCACCCCATAATTACCTCTGGTTCTGTGTCTGGCCTCCATTAGGCTGCCCATAGCACACATCATGAAAGATATATCCAAACCCAGATTTTTTCTTACCTGAATGCAGAAGACAGAAATCAGGGGGAAAAAGGGGATACAGAGGTAAACCTCTTGCCCTCATAAATACAGTAGGTCAGTGTTAAGTTGATGCTTCCCATCCAGTGTGCTGTCAAACAGGTGAAATTCCAATTCCTTGCCAGGATCTGATGGGCCTAAGAAATTCTGGGTTGGATTCTTAATGACACACCCCCCTTTAAGTCATGTTCACTCATGATATTGTGATAAGCTCTATTGACTTTGCCAAAACTATAAAGATAGTGAATTGAACTTAAAAATCAAAAATCTATTGACTTGTCCTTCCAACATTAAAGGATCGGGCTGGAGTGTGGAAAAACCTGTGGTTTTTTTTACATTCAGGTTGATGCCCAAAGAGTATGGAAGGGCAAGGAGAGAGCCACTGTAGCTGCATCCTCTTGTCCAGCAGCAGTTCTGTGAAAATATCAGCCTGGGTGTGTGATGGGTGTAGCTCTGGAAGGAGAGCCAAGCAGCAGTAAGCCCACCGTGAAGGATTATGAAAGTAGAGAATGACAGCTATTGTAAACACCCCATGCAAGCTGTTTTGGTGGTGACCCTGACAAAATATTTTTATTCCTGTGCTGGATTGATCTGAATTGTGCTTCAGTCCTCATGCATGGCATTTGCAACTGTGTCCACAAGACTGAAAATGAATCCGATGGTGGTGGAGAGTGAAAGCAAGAAGGAATGCACAGCATTTGGATGAGTGAATGAAAATTTGCAGGACTTGGCATGTGTCAGTTTCTCCTTGGCACTCCCATCGCTGTACCCTGGAGCTCTGTGAAACTCCAGGGCTCCAGTGCCCTGTCAGGCAGGAAATCCAACCCGTACTTGAAGCTATGGCTTTCTGCTACGCATTTGTTCGAGAAGGCTGCCTGTGGTTTGGCTTAACTCCTTCAAATACATCTCTCGGCAGCACTTGTGCAGTAGTTCAGTTTCAGGGGTGGGACAGTGGCCCTTTAAGTGCTGACAAGGAGGAACAGAGCAGAAATTCACATCTGAGATAACCCATTTTTGATGAGGAAAATAGAAGTGAAAAGGACTAGTATTTACTGGTGTGCACACACTGGTACTTGTACAGAAACATCCTGGTGGCGACAAGACTGCAGTCGCTCACAAGCCTTGCAAGGAGCAGAGAACAGCCATGATAATGCTGCTCTTTATTTCCAGTGCTGTTCAGAGCAGGCTCCCTGTCTAGAGCCTTCCCTATGCTTCCCTTCCCTGTTGCCAATGAAAAGCTTGGCCTTATCTAGTCCTTTTAATAGTCCCACTTAATTAGAAGGAACCATTTTTAGACTGGATACAAAGTATTTCCATCAAAACAGCAACTTTAAATTAGTTTGAGTGATTTCTAGTAGCTGTCATCCATTGTGAATTTTTCTTTTCTTTTTGGTTCTTCTTGCTGCAGCATCTTAAAATTTCTTCTGCATCATATTAATCTACTGCCTGCAGTAAAAATCAGCATTTTAAAGCCTAAACTCAGTTGCTTAAACAAACATATGCATGGACTGTTAAAAAAATAATTCTAAATAAGTTTATCTCAAGTGACTTCAATAGAAAGAGTCTACAGATAAAAGAAATTCACAAGAGTTCTCATTTCTGTTCTGAAATATCTGTGATAGGATTTTCTTTTAACCTTTGCTCGTGGAAAAGTGAATGAATGGGCTCTTGAAACAAAACTGATAGGTTTTGGACACTTAACTAAGCCACCATGTTATGTTACAATAAATAGACTTCATTTCTTTGGACTCAGTGGAGACAAAATGAAAATATTGATGCTTCTAAAATAAATATCTGACATTTGACAAACGATTCCTTCTTTGAAATAAGCCTGCTTCCCCTAACGTTTATCAGGATGTGGTGACTCTGTTTACCTTGATGGGACCTCCTGCTTCTTCAACACAGCAGCTCTGCTGATTTTAACAGAGCCATGCAGTGGTTATGCCTGAGTTCCTACCAAGATTATGGTTATACCCAAATTCCTACTGAGGAAGATGCTCATCTGTGGTACCTGAAGTTTTCAGCTCAGCCAGCAGGTTTGAGGTAGCCGTCCTTCACATCAGGCAGTGAGCATGCCACTGGAGCAGCTTCAGGCAGGCAGATATTTCCATTTTCTGATCTACTGATGTCATGCAGCCCAAACCCAAACAGGAGTAGTAGATAATTTTATTCTGAAAGACTAGACCAAGTTTTAATTGCAGTCGTGACATTTATTGTTGTGAGTGAACGGAATTCTTTGGAAAGCATTTTTGGGCAGGATTAGCTATAGACATGATAAATTTTTGCCCCCTCTTGTTTCACCTATTGCTTCACCTATTCATCAGGTGTAAAATGTGCAAGTATTTCATTTTTTTAAGGTATGGCTATGGCAGGAGCAGGCAGTAGTGTTACTCTGTTCCCTTACTTTCAGACTGTCCTTTGTTTTGTGTATCATGTTCAATCTTGTGTATAAACTGACCATCCTTGAAATGACCACAAGACCCTCTTGTTTGGTCTCCAGATTTTATTGCTGTAGTATCACATTCCTTCTGCATTTGTCAGCATAGGAAATCTATTACAAAACAGGCAATAGATGTCTGGATACCAATTATACAACAAACCTGAGTGCCCTAGTCAGCATTAAATATAAATTCTGGAAGTTTATTTGTTTTGATTTATTTGCCAAAATTTCTTGAAATAATTTTACTGCTCTATTTTGGAATATATAATTCTGATACGAAGATCTGAAGGCAAATTTATTTCAAGATTCCTGAATAATTCTGCTTGAAATAAAAACCAAAACCACAAACTGTTGAGACCCCTGAAAAATAAGAGCTTCCCTCTTCCTTTTCCACCAAATTTTTCCACCCTTGCTTTGACAGATCAGTGGCTAGCCAACATTACCTTAAGCTGCATAGCCTAGAGAGGGAGACTAATAAGTGAAAATTAATAGAGGAACTTCTCTATATTTCAGCAGAATAAGGAACATGAATTAACACTTTGAAATACTATCCAGATTTTGACCGAGATATTTTGATGGATCTGGGCTTGAAGTGAGAATCAGAAGATTGGGCAAAATAACTGTTTGTGACTTTTCCCTCTGTGATAAATTCCCCCAGGCTCCAGCAGAGAGATGTGACTTCTGTTTCCATGTGCCAGCAACAATAAATCTGGCATCTATTTTAAAATCAGTGCTCACCTGATTGTAGTAATTTGTATTTAGTGGCCTGTTTTCAGGATGTGGGTTGGAGTGGTCAGTGAGATTGAATTGAGGAATTTTCTGAAAGTGAGAAGCCTGGGAGTTGAGACTTCTAAATGTATTCATGCTTGGGATTTTTCTTTTTCCTTTTCAGCTGCTCTCATTATTTTCATGGTGCACAGGGTTTTTTTTTTCCTCTGTTACTAAAGTACCAAAGTCCAAATACAGACTCACTCACAGCATTATTTCAATCACTATTCATCCTGCAGGAGCACCCAGTCGAGGACTGGACCTCACTGAGCCTATTGATCTATAAACATTAGACCATAGGAAGGTTGCTCTGCATGTGTTACTGCCAATTCCCGTTTCTGAGAGTAGGTGTTTCCCTGCCAGTCAGACTGCTCTTACACCCAGCAGTATTTTGCTCTTAACTGTGAGACAAGAACCAAATTGATCTAGATTTTGCAGACAAACTGCAGTTTCACGATAAAACCTGTTCTACGTGGGTAAACTCAGTAGCAGAATCTCAACAGCACAATTATTCTCTGTGGACGTGTGCTTCATTAGCAGCCTCTCTCAATGCTGTTGCTGCTCTTGGCGGAGTTACAGCTGCAGTGTCATACCTGTAGCAATACAGCTCTGCCAGTGACTGCTCCCTGAAGGCAGGCATTCAAATTATTCCTCTCTTCAGCCCAATCATCTTTTTATATTGACTTGTAATTTGTTGTTCAGTTTTGCATAATTATGAAGAGGGACAACTATCTTTCTCGTTTCTGAGTTACGGTTTTGCCACCCACAGGTTTTTTTTGTGTAACGTACGTGCTGATTAAAAATGTCTCCTGCAGTGAAAATGTGAGGCCTTTTCTACTGTATTTTCTTAGTTCTCGTGCAAAAGGACCCTTTTTAGCTCTACCTAAAGGTACCTTTTAGAGGATTTCTGAGACTGAAATGTTCCTGCAAATTAATTTCAAGATTCCATTAAAAAAGAAAATAAGAAAAAGAAAACTGTGGAGCTGGCCCCTCGAGAAAACAGAAGTGAATGTCTCGAAATCATAATGTTATTTAAAATCACCCACTGCTTTGGCTAGTCATTGTGTCACCCCACCACCCTTCTGGCACGTTCAAATACCTGGCTTTTCTAGTCAACTCCCTGTGTATTTTCAGAGTATTATAATCTTGTTCTTTATTAGGAATGAATTGTGAGAAAAGTTAGAGTATAAGATAGTTTGACATAGGGAGCTATTTAGTATTAGAGCATTTTCTCCTCCATCTCTATTAGTCTGCTTGTGTTGATATAATTGTGATGCAACACTGCAACATAAAGACATGTATTTTTTAAAGGCAAGATTCATAATTCAATATCCTGATTTAAATAAAAATATAACCCCTCTAATTTAGCAGATTTATTTTCATTGAGGAAGTATATAAATATTTGATAGTTCTGCTATTTTTATTTAGTTGTTTTATTTTCTGTTTTAATTAACGAATAAAAAGGGATCTGGAGGTTCTCAGGATGATGGAAAGTTGTATTTTTTTTGTTATCTATAATGTTAAATTAAAAATCTGTGCAAACAGTGACATTTTCATCTGAGTGAAATATCCTAACATTTCTTCTTTGTCGAATTGCTAATGAGGTCACATCTTGCTGAAAATTGCAGTTAATTTGCATTGAGTGCAGGGTTTTATAACATTTCAGATCTCCTTAAAATGTCATGGTTGCAAGAGTGCATTTACTTTAAGGACATTATTTATACACAAATATAAGGAACCATGCTAGTAAGCTGTGTCTTCCACAGAGGGGAAGATAAAATTGCAACTTGGATTAGGGGGAGGAATTTGATAAAGCATATTTATGTCCTTTCATGCTATATACATTCATCTGTTTAATTCCTAGGCTGGTTTGTGTGTTAATTCAGAGAACAGTAATGTGCACACAGTGGAGATGCAAAGGCAATTTCCTCGTCTCTCTGAAGTGTAAGTTGGAAAGTGTATCATTATCTGTAGATTTTAGCACGTAGAACCAATTGGAGTTCTTGCCTATATTCTGCTTGTGCCAAAAGTGGCATGAATCAGAGGTGGTTTGTTTTGTTGTTTGGGGTTTTGGTTTTTTTTATTGACGTATCTGTGGGTAAGAGGCTGAGCATCTCATTTTTGAGATTACTGGTAAACAACCTAAAGTTTTCAACAAAGCTATTCAAGAATCATGAAAGTGCATCACAAGAATGTGACTTGAATGAAATATTATAAAACAAAATTTAAGAGGTAAGAAATCTTTTATGGGACAAGATAGAACAGGGAAGAATGGAATAACCTTATTCTTTCCTAATTATATTATCTTTGTGCGCAGCTTCTTAGTCTAGTGTTTGGGTTTTGAATGGAGGGGTTTTCCTTGTGCTTTGGAGTGTGTTTTTTGGGAGGTTTTTTTGGGGGTTTTGGTGGGGGTTTTAGGATTTTTTTCCTCACGTGTTAGTATCTGCTTGTGCTAAGAACCTTGGATCAAATGCACTTTTAGGTTTCTGCCTACGGCTTTGGGGAGAGACAGATGGATCTGGGATTAGAAACACATCTGTATCTGTTTTGTCATTCTTAAAACTGCTTCACCATTCAGCACACAAGATCTCGAGCCTGGAACTCTTAAGTAAAGGATTGCTTGTATCCTGACACCTTTTAGATCAGCCCAGTGGTCAGCAAGTTCGTCCGAAAAGGCAGAAGAGAAATTCCAGGTCTGTGAAAATACTTCACTTAAAACGTCCTGCCAGCAGTTCTACCTCGGCCTTTGTGTGTGACAGCCGACATATCTGAGATGACCTCAGCTCTCAGGGGAACATAAGAATAGAGGCATTCTCTGCGTGCATGAGTGGTTGGAATAACACTGTGCTTAGTGATCAAATGAACAATCCCTTTGAGCTTTCGAGATAGTACCCCCTCTCACAGGGCATCGGAAAGCATTTCTTTAACAATTATGCAACAACAAAGCACAATAGGATCACTGGTTGCCATGATTTCTTTCTGAGGAGGAAAGTCAGAGTTTATGTTACCTTGTTGTTACTATCTCAAACTAAACCAGTTTGGCAGTCGAGAAATGCAGCCTGATCTGTTGCCAGATCCCTGGTTTTAGCGGAATAGGGTGCTGCAGAAATAAATGTTTGAGATATTTTTGTTTTAACCTGCCTGGTGCTTTTTTTTTTTTTTAACTCTCCCCCTCGTCCCCCCCTCCCCCCCCCCAGTCTCGTCTGGTGTTCCTGCTTTTCCTTAAAGCAGTTTAAAGATCCTCCTGATGTAAGCAGAAGCTGTACCATGGACCGTGCTTTTCCTATGCTCCAGGTCATTTCTCCAGCCCAGTGGTCTTCCTTTTTACTGTGACCAGTTCCTCCTGTGTGACTACACTATTTTACTGCTGTTGTCTGCTTTTGCTTACCACCAGTCTTTTTTCCTGTGTTTTTCTCACCAAGTTCTTCTCACTTGCTGATCCATTTCTTTCTGCCAGACCTTCTTTAGCTGCATTTGCATCCTTCCATCTAGCTGGTTCCTTCCTTTTCTTCCTTATCCTCTTCTCCTCTTCATGGTCTGCCTTTACTACCAGGGGTCACTCCTTCAGCTGCTTTCTAGCAGCTCCTCTACCAACAAACACACAAAGGTCTCCTTCTGGTGGGCTTCTTGATGACTAACCTGCAAGTTACCACAAATATTCGAAACAGTATTAGCTGATCTATCTCTTTTCCTGTATCCCTGATCATCAGAAAAAGAAAAAAGGGAGATAAAAAAGGTCCATATGCTAAGGGTCAATTTTAAGTAATTTAGATGTTCCCTTTTTTGATTTTTAAATGTTGAATGTGGGACACTGCAAGCCACATACCAGTGATTGTTCCAGCCTCGCACAAGTGAATACTGATGAGGTGACCTGGGATAATAGCATTGCTTGGGGCTGCTGAGGCCATTCTGCTGTAATAACAAGTTCTAGTCAAGACTGAGACATATTCAGCAACAGGCTGTCTTTGCTTTTCTTTGAATCTGAGAACTAGTAACAAAGCTGAGGTTTTCTTACGTTGTGCATGTGTATGTGCAAACAAGTATTTGTATGACACACAAGTGTTGCACAGTTAGCAGCAGAATAAATACAAATACATATATTCTGTGTTCTCTGGGATGTTCATATTACCTAATCTTTTCATTCTAGATGAAGAAGAATAAAAGTTGAAGATTGTAAATTGCATTCATTTAAAATTAAGAACTGGTGTTTACGTTTTTTGCTGGTGAAGTGCCCATGCCCTCTTAAAATCTCAGGGGAAAAAAAGTATGATCTTTAGCAAAATTGCTAGTTCTCAGCTACTGAAATGGGCCTCAATGTAGTATTTATAGTCTCATCGTAGAGTTCTACTGGTTTTTTGTTGGGTTTCTTTTTCCCTTTTTCTCCCTGCTAATTAGTTAAATGCTGTCAGCATAAGAAGCATATTTTTACTTTTGTGTTTGTAGTATTTATGTATAAGTTCAGGTTTGTCTGTACTTTTTAGGAAGGGGAGTAAGTCTTAGCCCTGGATTTCAGATCTGACCAATTACTGTGTCTAGAATCTCACTACCTCTTCCTACTGCTTTCAGCTCATCCCAGTAGAACAGGCTGTGATGGTTGGCTTTGAGCTGCTTGTAATCAGGAAGCACACACAGTTTGTTAGATTTTGCATTGTTGGAGGGCCAGAGGCTGGAAATGGCAATGTATAAATTTGACACTTGATTTGATATTCCTGCTGAGTAAAAGACACACACATTTCTCCCTTTGCAGTCTAATTTTCTCCTGGTGGAGCAGAAAATGCATGATAATGAGTCCAAAAGCAAGTGGTTATTTGGATAGCAACAAATTGCTGCATAACTGTGGTCCCAAGGAAGAAGGGGAAGGTGGGAAAGCTGTTCTGGTTTTACCTTGCAGAGGGTATTTAGCACAGCCAGTTTTCTCAGGGTCCCACTGAGATTTTGTTTATGGAGACATGTATTTTGAATGTCTGAATCTACTGCTGACCTTTTCTTCTTTCTCTTAATTATTTTGAGTACTGTGGATTAGTATTTTGCTTCAGATTTAAAAAACAACCAACCAAAACAAAACAAAAACCAGATGAATGTGCATAATAAATTGATAGCATATTACTCTCTCTGTTAAGAGTATGAAACTGGTAGAAAACAAGAAGCAGACACGAAATTCTTAAGCAGGCAATTTGCCCATTGTGGGTGGATTTTCTGAAATACCTGAAGGGAATTTTAAATACTCTGGAAAAATTATCAGAAATATCATAACCTGAGTGTGTTGTAAGTAATAAAGAACACTAAGTACAGTGGTGTGCTCTGCAGAATATCCTAAAGCATTTTCACATTAACAGCTCAGTCTCAAAGGAAGAATTGTAAATGGAAGGGAAGAACTGGAAAAATCTGGTCCATGCAAGTGTTAGTAATGAGCACTGTCAATACCATGTTCTGGGAACTCTGAGATGTAAAACAACTGTTGGCATTTGGAAGTTTGGACAGGGTTTGGGGTTCTTTTGCAGGAGTTGAAGGTCAAAATACCCGATGCCAGACTGCATATGAGCTTTAACCTGACAGGCAGAATACTGACACTACTAAACCTTTCCAGTTTGGGTGGCAGTAGTGCCCCTAGCTGCGTGTGTTTCGTAAGAACACACTGGGGGACAGCCAAGCAAGACGGATAAATGGACACCTATTCTTAAACAGCAACTGTCTGTAACATCCAGTTCCACTTGGCTAAGCACTAATTTGATTTTTGCTTCTGCTTTTAAATTCTTTTTGAGCTCATTGTAGTCTGTTTGGATTGGTTGGTTAAATTTGCGGTAATAGTCCAAAAGCAGAATTTGACAGCCACTGTTTATTGCCACCTCCTTTCCCCACCCCATTTCAAACAAAGCTAATTCCAAGGTAGAGTGCGTACACATTTGGCTTGTTTGCTTTTTATTTCCATTAGACTTTACTGCCAAAACAACCTGGTCATACCCGTGAAAAGGCTGAATTTGTCTTCCTAGTAGCTTGTCAACGTTTGCCTAAAAAGCAATTTGATGCAAAGGCTTTTTTCAAAAAGGGAGGTATTTTGGGGCAGCGACCGCACAATAAAAATACTTAATTTCACTTTTGGAAGCCACTCATTTTTAAATTGCTTTGGGTGAACACATTCCATTGTATGCAGCAACATAATCCAGCAACATTTTCCATCTCTCCTCAGGCTAGGTTCTGGCTTTTTCCTGTATTCGTGTTCATGTGGTCCCTTTGCTTTCCCCTTCCACACCTTTGTGTCTATGTTCCCGTGTCAAAAAACCCTTGATGAGCAGGCTGGGTGACAGAGGATGTCAGAATTCACATCCTGACACATAGCATGGGCACAGCTATACCACTAGAATGCATCTGGTATGAGCAAACAAAAAGAACAGACTGTTCTTCAGGCCATTTGGGGTACGGTTAAGGCTGCCTCTTAGTTCTTCAGAGATTTTGTGTTACACAGATTTTCAGTTTGTGTAAAATAGATGCAGGAAGTGCTACGGGATGCTTTGACAATAGGATAGATGTTTCCCAAGGATTGATCAGCTTAGTTCTGAATCATGGTACTGTGTAATTCCTTTAAGGCAGATGAAGCACACAGTCCATGATACATATGCTTGGTCAGAGGTAAAAGAGTTCCACTCAGCCATTTTTTAGACTTTTTAGCTGTTGTGTAGGGCAAAGAGTGTTTTGGTGGAGGAGGAAAAGACACTGCTTCTCTGGTATCACTGGCATCTCTCCAGTCAGCATTCGAGTGCCATGGTATTCATTGAATGTTGTGTTTTTCAGAAGCAGATCCTTGTTTGATCTATTTTGTGTTACAGAACATGAAAAGACAGTCTGAATAGTCACTGATCCTTCTAAATGTATTTCATTTTCATGTCAGTTCCTTTTCTGGCTACCATTTAAAGCATATTTGATCTAGTTAGCTAGCCCTTCTGCAGGCTTAATGCTGCTGGTACCTCCGAGTTACTAATGCTCATGTTTGTGTAGGTGTTGCTGGAGAAACTGTGTATGGCCACGTGAGAAACTGCACTGTCAGAAGGCAACCTGGTGCACTCCCCAGGGATGTGGTGCCTCTGCGTTGGAGTACATCCACCCTTGCCTTTTCCTGACATTTATTCATTTGTTAAGGGTTTATGTTTATTAAGGGAATTGCCTTTATTCAGTCACCTCTTAAGCTGGCTTTTGCTAATTACATCAGATTTGTGTACGTGTGCCTGCAGGATAGTGCTAACAAAAGGATTCTGCTTACAAAACCTAATGGTTTGTTCCATTAAGTAGGTCTCAGTTGCCTGGGAATCCATGCTGACTTAGACCTGTACAGATGCTTTTTTTTTTTAATAATCTTGGACATACATCTTTGATATAGAGGTTGTGCATCCACCCAGTTATGCTAAAGTTCCTGTGAACTGGGCTGGGTGTCCTGCCACTCACATAAGTGCAAGTGGCTCCCACTGACTTGAATACCAGTCAAAATAATTTTTTTAAAAAAGCAGGTCTATACTGCAGTGCAAGCAGAAGAATAATAGCTGAATATGATGCAGTTTTATCTGCTGGTTAGTTGTGATGATGATAATGGTAGTTATCATTTATCTAGCCCCGTGCAGCTTCTAAGGACTGCACAAAGTGTGCACTAATTAAGTGTGAACTACTCTGTCAGTTAATTTCTACTGTATTTGGAAAGCCTGACACCTTTTATTACGTGTGACAGACCTGGCAATGAGAGAAAGATGTAAGCAGCATGACTTCAACTTGCAATCATCTAGTCAGACTATCAAATGATAAATTAGATGTGTATGAAAAAGAATAAATGCTCAGATAATGTCATGGTCTAGCTCCACATCAAGTTATCCTCTATCTTTTTTCTTTTTATATGGATTCTGACATGCTGCTTGTGCCATCAGTAGAAGTGTAGGATAATTTGACAATTGCTGATTTCAACTAAGTTGTGTCAGCCACCTGCAAAGAATATGGGCCTTAATTTTATGCCTTTCAGGTATGTGAGAAATATTTTCCTTGCCAGAATAGAAAATTGGGAAATCAAAAATGGTGTGAGTGATAGACCTGTCTTATTTATTGTCACAGAAAGAATTGCCAGCAGATGTGGGTGGGAAGAAGGGGATTTGTTTCAGTAAATGCCTCTTAATGACACTTTCTGAAAGGCAAGCAGTCAGAGCTGGAGACTTTTTCAAGTCCAAGGTTTTGTCCTGATCATGAACTACTTATTTTCTTACTTTTATGAAATGTATCTTGGTCTGTTAATCTGCTGGAATTTGCCTTTTTTTTTTTTTTTTCCCCCACTTCTGTTTCTCAGGCAATACTGTCCTCAGTGGACTTTGTTTTGCTGCTGAAAGGGATACCCTGGAGGTTCAGTCCCTCCTGTAATAGGCCAAAGATAATAAATGAGAGCTCAAAATTAAACGCATTTGCTTTTCACAGCTTGATGCTTTCATGCTGTTGGGGAGTAGCAGAAGTGGCCTGCCCAACCTGGGGGTGAGCTGGGACCACGGTGGCAGCGAGGAAGGCAGAGCAGGCACCTCGGGCACCCGGCAAGGGGAGCAGGAGCAGCGAGGGCTGTCAGAGTCCTGGCAGGTCCCACCGTGGGGAGACACAAGCCCAGCCACCCGGGAGGATCCCCACAGGCCTTTGTCTCATCCCAGCTGTCTGCTGGCAGTCTGAACCTGGGCTAGAGCTGACCTTGAACAGGGACAGGGAACTCCCAGATGAGTGAGTGGGGAGAGGCTGAAGAGCCTGCTCATGCACTTGGGACCTGGAAATGTATCCTCAAGCCATGTGTTTTTCCAGCTATTCTTCACAGTTACTATAGATGGAGTTAGATTTTTTTCCTTTGTATTTTTTTTTTGCCTTGATTCCAGTACTTCAGGTTTTCAGTGGGGAGAAGAAAAAGCCCTAGTAGAGCATGAACACAAATCTGGAGACACAGACAATTTTCCTGCTACTTCTTCCAGCACATTTGACATCTGCAGTCTGTGGCACCCCATTGTCAGACTGTCCTGGTTATCCTGTTTTCTCAGGGTAAGCAAAGTCCATGATTCTCCACAATTGATTCCATCCCATATTGAGAACTGAACCAAGCTGTAAAGATTTTATAAACAGATTGCGTTATTTACGTATTTCAAAGGGATGCTGAGTAACTTTCTGGGATACCACAGACTGTGAGTATGCAAGACTTCTCATTTTGCCAGTCACAATTTGTGGCTGCAGAAGCATTCTTACAGCACTTACCTGGGAAATAAATTACTTTTTATTTTCAGAGATAAGATTAACACAGCTATTCTACTGTCTATGGAGCACTTTCTACCTTCTGTAAGTTGTCTGCACAACTTCCTAGGAGGCAGAAAAATGAAAACTTCCTGCTGAGAAAACCAAGGCAGAGTTGTTTTGTTTATTTCTGAAATGGCTTGTGCATGGAGCTCCTGCACACACAGGCCCAGAACCATGAATTGCTGAGCCTTTTGCTAGCGGGCACAGGCCTGCTGCTCCCAGGAAAGTGCCAGCTGGAGGCTGCCAGTCCCAGGTCAGTGCAGCACCAAGCCAGGCATTAGTCAGGTTTGCTGGCTGGGATGAGCGTGTTGCTGAGGGCTCCAACATGACTTCTGGGCACAGTGGAGCAATCTCTGCCTGCAAAAAGCAGCCATGGTATCCCCTGCCTCCCTAGGGCTGCATCCTAAGTCAGGGTAACCAGGACTGTGTGCTGTGTGCCTCTTCTGTGTGCAATTGCTGCCCTATGACAGCCCTTCTGGTGTAACCCACTGAGTTGCTCTCAGGCCCTTTGTAAACTTTTCTAGAAGTGGTGGTTTTACTCACTCTCATGCTTGCCAGATGGATTGAGAGAAACGTACCCAAGTACACTTGGGAAAAACATGTTTATAGCCTTTCATGCTTATTAAAATATTGTGTAGCTCAATCATACTGCCATTTTAGTCTTCAGAACTAACAGCTCTTTTTGCTGACCAAGCTTTCTTCATCACATGAGAAGTGACTTTATACATACTCAGATAGCAAAATAAAGTTTGTGAATTCTTTTATTTTCTTTCTTTCTTTTTTAAATAGCAGTAACTCCCACGAACTGGTACAAGGCTTGGTACTGTGCAAGCAGTTTTTCACTCTTAGAATGCTGCTACTGAAAAGCAGATATTGTGTAAAGTACCATCGATCACTGCCGCGGTTTTATACAGTTTGTCACCATTGTTCTTCGTATAGCATTGAGTCACATTTAGAACTATGGTACAGCTCACAAGTGTTCCGCATGGGGAAAAAAAGTGTTGGGCTTTTTTAATGTAAAAGACCTCTTAATTATTTGTAATCTGATATCATTGATTTGTTAGTGTATAGAAAATATGTCTGATGTGGCCTAGTATAGATGAGAACAGAATTATTAATGTATTTGTAAGTGTATGATGTGGTTTATAATGATGGAGAGTGGAATGGAGTTTCTAAAGACTATAGAAATATTAGAGCAGATATCTGTAAGGCTGTTCTGAGAGATGCTTAGCTCAGAGGTAGAAATGCACTTTTATATCTAGTTTTACATTAACAGCTTTGGGATTCCCTAATAATTTCCTTGGGCTTTTTTTCTGACTAAGAGCATACTGTATCTCAGGTAAAATCCCACTGAAGTAATAAATGATTTTAAGTTGATGTGTGAGCAGATCACGTTTTCTCTCAGTCTATCAAACACCATGTGAATACATCTTTTAGAAATGTGGGATTTCGTTCTGTACAAACCATACTAATGGCCTAGGTATTTTGGAAATCTTGGAGTTTTGCTTCCTCCTTCAGCCAATACAGAAATGTTTTGTTTTCCTTTCAAGCACTACCTGTATAGATGAGCTTGTGGAATGAAATGGGGAGAATCCTGTTTGTAACTAGGACATAGAGCAGGCAGCAGTGTACGATCTTAGTGTTAGCACAGCCATTTAAACTTCACTGGGAAGGGTGAGGAATAAAGTATTTCTTCTTTCAGTGCAGAGAAGGCAAACTCCCCAAACCAGATCAATCCGTGGCACCAACCACGCGACCCTTAATGCTGGTTTAAGGGAGCTGTGGGCAGATGCTGATCCAGCATCTGTTAGCAGAGCTGTAGAGGGCTGCTGCTGGAAAGGTGTTAATGAAGTGTATCCTGACATGACTTTGAAAGCTCTTAGCTAATGTGGACACACGTCAGTAATCCAGAGCAGCAGAAGCATGTGAGAAAGGGCAAAAGGCCGTGCAGTGTTTATTTTTCAAGTGGGGACCCTTTGAATTTATATGTTCTGTGTTATCATCTGAGACATGCATGGGTTTTAGGCCTTTGACAGAGTAGGTTAGGAGAGGTAGCACTTTAGTCTCTTCACTCTTGTAGTTGATTTTGAAGTGAGTATTTGTTGTCTGCTTGTACTAGCTTCTGACAGCTCTGACTGGTATTGGGCAGGCAGGCTTTACGACAAGGAGAGGTTCCAGAGGTGAATTCCTGTGCAGAGATAATTTGGAATTTGTTCCAGAAGAAGCCTGCCAAGTCTTGCAGCAGCTTGGCAAGGGATCATGATCTTTGTGGAAGTGGAGCTTGTGGGAACTCAATAGGCAGCACAGCGGAGAGGTTTGGACAGCAGCTTCGGTCCAGGAGCTTTGGGAAGGGAAGGTGGGAGGAGGGACTGGAAAGTGCTGGGGGCCAGAGAGGGAGACAGTGCTTGTCAGGAGAGAACAGCAGAACGGTGTGAGCAGTGCAAGTACTGTCCTTTCCTCCAGGAATGGAAGTCTTGCATCTAGACTTGTAAAGCTGTGGATTCTGTGGTTCACCTTGGAGTGTAAAGTCTTCCCACGTGGTTATTGGTAACATTTCTTTATTCCCTGGTAAGTGCCGGTCATTGCTTGCAGTATAGACTGACAAGATGATTTGTATCCAGCTTTAAATGTCTTCAATTCATCATCATAAAAAACCACTCATCTCTTTTTTTTTTTTTTCCCCTGGTATTTTTTTTCTGAACATCTTATTCTCAGCTTTCTGCCAGTATTTCTATGGAATAATATCTCTGCTGTTAGGCCCTGTGCCAGTTCAGTCAGTGCAGACTGCTGAACAAATCCTTTGGATTTGTTGTTTTATTTGCTTGGTTTCAAGTATTCTTATATTCTGGTGTTAGGGCTGCACTGGAGGCTATTATGAAGAAGATACTGCCTCCTGTAAACCCTATGACAAGTTATGGAATAAGGTTTTCTTTTAATCTGTCTGCCAGGCAGGCAGGTATTTTAATCAAATCTCCTATTAATTGTTCAGGCATATGTTAGAGTTCCCTTCTGAAAAATATTTCTTTGGATATCAAGTTTCTTCACTGAGGAAATTGCTTCACTAAGAAGTCTCTAAACAGTTTATTTTTGCTGTTTAATGCAAACTAGCTCTAAAACTCTTGGGGGTTTTATTGTATTGATGGTAAAAGTGTAAAGGCCTTGAAATAATTTTTGCTAGTATTGCAATGTTTTTTTATACCCTCCACTCATTCTGCACAGCACTTCCATGGCTCTGCTCCTGGGTCTGTGCTGACGTTCTCCATTGTGCAGCTTCCAGACAAAGCTGTTTTGACAAGCAGGACAGAGCATGGCGGCAAAAATCCCATTCCTTCGGTTCACGGCCGTGATCAGGACGCAACATCCTCGAGTGCTGTGCTCCTGTGCCAGGGCCTGCAGAGGGACTTTAAACTGTGAGGGAGGCCAAAGGCAGCCTCCGGAGTCAGTGCCCCAGCAGCATCCCTGCCATAAATGTGCTCAGCTGTGATTTCTCTGCTGACTTTGGAGATGGCATGTGGAATTTGTCCTTTGAGACACCAGGCTTTTAGCTTCATCCTCAAGAGTTCAGAGGGTGTCACAATCATCCTGAGTGTTATCTTCTAAAATCCGTATCGTTACATGAAAACATTTTAAAATATGGTTAGAGTAAGCATTGCCAGGCAGACAAAAACTTAAGATCTGGACTTGAACATCCCTGAAGTGACACATTTGTGAAGTATTTACTGTGTTTTTAAAATTAGCAGTTGGCTGCCAGTCTTTTAGGCAGAATGACTTTCTCACTATCCATACCCCAGGCAGAGCTGGAGCTGCATATGGCTGCTACACAGTGCCCATGAGAGACAAGGACCTTCCCTTAATGCCAGCATTGTGAACTGGAGGTGAAGCTCAAGACCTGGTCCTCTGCTTCCCCAAAGAGTTACAGAGGTGCTTCCACCTCATGGATGCAGCTGGTGGTGTGGCTCTTGTCCCCACTGAGGTGTGAGCTTCTTCCACTTCTTCCTCTGTCTGGGTTAAGCTGGAGCTGTGAGTCATTGCCTTGCCCCAGGACACAGAGGGGCTCATCTTGTACCTCCTGGGCACTGCTGGATATGCAGGTCACAGCATGGGCCTCTACACCCTCCCAGGGCAGGGAGCTGCCCACCTGGGCTCTGCCTCCCACAGGGCACAGGGGTGCTTACATCACCTTAGAGTAATTAATCAGTTTCTGAGATGTGACAAGCTCTGTGAACGAACTCTGTGCAACTGGAAGAAACTCCTGCTCACTTCTGCTCCTCTGACCTTTCACCATAGGTGCAAGGTGAAAATCAGTTCCAAAGTGAAGATAATGTCAGACAGCAACTAATGGCTGTGGACTTGTTGTGATTGTAAAGAACTGCAGTTTAGGCAGACTTGAACAACCCTACCCCATCTTTTTTGGCTGGTGTGTGTTTGTTTGTTTGTTTGTTTGTTTGTTTAGGGGGTCTGTTTTGTCAGCTTCTGAAGAACCAGATCTCTAATTTTGCTTTACATATGCAAGAATTCAACACAATGGTAAATGGTCCACAGGCTTATTTGTGCCCAGGTATTTCAGGTATTTTTAGAAATATTGGCAAATATGTGCATCATACTCAAAATGTGTCATTTATACCATTGTGGTGTATTGCAGAATTTTCTGGGAAAAAAAGTCTTCTGAAAACTACCAGTGTAATTCCCCTCACTGCAAATTCTGTAACCGTGACTCTCTGAGATCACTTGTGCTATTAAAAGCTTCAGTTCAGAATGCATTAACAGGGCACAATAGAGAAATCCAGAGATATGGCAATGTACACCTGAAGGGTGCACAAAAATGCCAGGCTTATTGATTGCATCATCCTGCAGGTGATTCACAGCTTCCAGAAACTCAGCTTGTGTTGTGCACTCTTCACTCCGCCATACTCCTGTAATTTGCTTTTTACCTGGACCTACCCTGTACAAGGCTCTGTTGGAAAACAAACTTTGAAGTTATGTCCTCAAACCAGCAAATCAGTGCATTGTTTTGGGGGGAGTTAAAAGCATTCATACTCGCTTTTTATTTGAACGTATGAAAAGCTCCTCTACAGTATTTTGGGCTGTGTTCACTACTGTGAAGTGTTTTGTTGGGTTGAGTTGGGTTAGTGGGTCTCAGGAAAAGTTAACACACAGGAACACTGTTATTCTGTAGGACTGAAATGCAGCTCTTAGAAATTGGGAGTTTATAGCCTCATGCTGTAAGTAGTTTCCCTGTGGTCGCATTCAAACCATGTTTTTTAAAGGTAGCTTATTTGGTTAACTTACTACAAGTGTATTTTATTCTGCAGTTTATACTTTCTCAATAATGAAATACCACTCAGAAACTTAAATCCAGGTCAAGAAAAACGTAGGAATGTTATCAGGCCCTCCTTTGGAGGTGCTACATGATGGGTTTTAACAGAAAATATTCTCCAGATAAGGGGTTTTTTTGTGCTGCTTATCATGCCCTGAGCAACTTCTTTGAACCAGCTGGTTCAGTCACTGTACTCACTTCACCAACATTTCTTTTTCTGCTACTTTTAAGGCCCTGTTTCTCTATGCTATTATGAAAGAAATTTAACTGTAATATTGAGTACTGAGTTGCACTGATGGAAATAGGTTATTTTCCAGTAAAACATAATTGATGTGGAAAATACAAAAGATGGTGGGGTCTGATGGAAGCACTACTCATTTCGTCGTACTATTACTTTGGTGGGGGGGATATATCCAAGTTTTGCAACCTAACAATTATTCAGACTCCATGCAACTGAAGCAGAAAAGATGAATAACCAAATAATCTTTGTCTAATACTAGTCAGTTGTACAATTTTTAAAGAATACAAATGCTGATGGGTCAGCAGGTGATTTAATTTCTCCTCCTTAAGTACATGAAATTGTTTGTTACAAATGATGCTCCAGCTCGCTTTGCTGTAGGAGGATCTTTTGTGAGATATTTGAGATTAAAACAAACCTATATGTTCTAGTAACACAAAGGAACAATTTTCTTTGAAAATTGGTGGGTGGATAAAATTCTCTATTTAAATTTTTAAAAAACTCTCTGCGGGCTGTATGGAGAATTGCCACATGCTTCTCATAGATTCCAAATTTCTGCCATAGCAAGTCCCACTGGTTTCAACCACAGGCTCTTTTGTTTTCTGTACTCGCCTTTGTAACCCTCAGCAAGTGGAGGCAATGCCAGAAGTTCTGGAAAACAAGAGCGAGAGGGTGCGAGCCAGGCCTACACTGCTGCATTCCTCTGCAATGGTAGGCCACCGTGTGGGCTTTGTTTCAGCTCTTCATTGTGAACCAGAGGCACGGATTACCAAGTGCCCAACTCTGTGAAAGCATGCAGAGTGCAAGGCAGTTTCTGCAATCAAGTAGATGGGTTTTAATTACAATCTCGAGATCAAAAATTGTCCTCGCACAGGGGATGCTTTCAGCTTTTTGGAATGCCTCTTTTTACTTGCAGGTTTCTTTACTTGACCTCACAAGCAAACAGTACCTTCCCACACCCACAAGGCTCATAGCAGTCCCGAGCCACCTTCTCTTTCATAGAATCATTAAGGTTGGAAAAGACCTCAAAGATCGAGTCCCACCTTTGACTGAACACCTCCATGTCAACTAAACCACAGCACTAAGTGCCACATCCAGTCATTCCTTGAACGCTTCCGGGAATAGTGACTCCATTGCTCCCCTGGGCAGTGTGATTCAATGCTTAATCACCCTTTCAGTGAAGAAATTCCCTCTGATGTCCAACCTGAACCTTCCCTGGCACAGCTTGAGGCCATTTCCTCTTATCCTGTTGCCTGGGAGAAGAGGGCGACCCTCACCTTGCTTCTCTTTCCTCCATCAAGTGAGACGTGGCTCCTGGAGTGCATCCCCTCGCAGGGGGATGTTAATGCACTTCAGTCCACAGCAACCACACCTGCTTCCCATTAATATCCACACTTTGGGCATGGACTGTGGGTTATTACTGCACAGCCTTGCAAGGGTTTCCACATCTCTGACATGCAGATCCTAGGAGTTGTGTGTGCCTTGGTGAAAATACAGAAAAGCTTTCCAGCAAGGGGGCTCCTGATATATCAGAAATCTCAGAGAGTATTGCTACTTTTTACACACTGATACCATAAAACATAATTGCCTTCAGTAGAATGATAATGCTGAACATAAGCTGTAATGAGTATACAGCTTACTTTTAATTTCTCATTTTTATTTTGTAGTAGTTTCACAGAACCAACCCTCTCAAATCATGAAGTTGTCAGCAAACCTAAAAATTCTATGCTGTTTGCTGATTCACGAAATAAGATTTAGGCATGTTTATTAGAGTGTCACCATTCCAGCTGGATGTCACATTGTTGTGTGTTTTCACCTAGTCATTGATTGGTTACATTATGGTTTTACTGGGTAAGTTGAAAAAGTCAGTGTAGTTACCCTACCAAAAAAGATACCACAGCAACAATTCCCCACAGTGCCACTACCACCTTATAGGGATGCTTCTCCCAAAACCTGTTGGCTTTACTGCAAAGCAATGCTTAAGGGATGTATGTATCATAAAACTGGCACTCTTGTAACAAGCAGTGGTTCACAGTTACATGTTAAACACTTTGGGATGATGAAGTCTAGCAAAGACAGTTGAAACCCTATTTCCTGATACTTTCCTATTGTCTCTCCTTCATGTGTTTTCATGTGAGCTTTGCTGTAAGGCCAAGCTCTGCTATCTCAGTAGCTTTTCTTCAGCAGGAAAGGACCAGGGAGGGCTTGGAGAAATGAGATCTTTCATGAGTCTGAAAGAAACTGTGCCAATACTTGGGTATTAGCAAAGGTCCAGCAATTAATAGATCCTTTTTGACCTATTAATTTGCCGTCTGGGATTAGCTCTTAGCAGGCATAATGCTTTCTGCAGAGAAGAGCTAATAGCTGGTATTCCATGAGGCATCAGGGATTCAGGAAAAGCAGCATTTTTCAGGCACTTCTGGTAAAATTTTAAGTGGAAGTTTTATACACTTGGCCACAATAATGCAGTCTAAATGCCTAAACCTATGTTGGGCCTTTACCAACAATAAAGTTGTTTTTAAATAAAATAAAGTGCAGTAACTTTCAGCAGGCTCAGCCAGTGATCCTTACTGACCCAAGATGTAGTATAGAACTAAACTTAGTCTTTTTTTTAGTTTAGATCAATAGAAGTAAATACTGGGCCAGGTGAGGTTTTTCAGCTTTTACTGTATTTTTAGTACTAAGCTTTATTGTAAGGAAAATTATGCCACAGCAGACCCCTTATTCACTGCTTCATCAGATCAGTGTAGAAATGTACTCAACTCATCAGTGAAATGGGAACACCCTCACAATTTTTATTCTAGTCTGGTAGGAGCTTTATATGCTGTAAAATGTCTAATGAAAGAAGTGAGGGAGGGAAGTCAAAGGAGTGCATGTTACGCTTAGCAGGTGGCTTCTCATTTGTGTGGTGGTTTAGTCTGCAGCTTGGTTAGCCCATAGAACAAACTGAATTTCTTGTGTAGAAAAGTATCATTCCTTCAGTTACACTGCAGCTATGAAGAAAATTTGCCTTTGGGTGGAAGTTTTTTTCCCTGGAAGTGATAAGCTTTGGCAAGGAGGGAGGGAGGGGAGAGCAAGCTGTAATGGAAGTGATCTCTTGGCTAAGTGCAGTAGGAATCTTAAAACTCATGTCAATCTATATCATGAGACACACGGGCACTTCTCTCTGCATTCAGTCTGCTAGGACATGGGGAAAATGTTTGTGTAAAGGTTAAATGCACCAGCACATCCCTTCTTGTTGTGTTCAGAGGTATGACCAAGTGTTTGTTTCACAATTATACTGCATGCCATCCATTTCAAACAAATATTTGTCCAAAATTGATTCCCAACTGTTTGACAAGCATCAGACAAACCCAATAATTAGGTCTGTTAATTTGAAATGTCTAATGGCATATTGCCTTCTAACCATATTAGTGAAGTTAGGCTAAGAGCCATTTGTTATCTGCAGTGTCTTAGCATAATGAGGATGAATCAAGCTTTAGCAGTTCAGACTTAACAATGCAGACATAATTCTTTCCTCTCTGTCTCCCCAAATACTTCTGTAGTGAAGCCTAATGGCTGTGGGCGCTCTCTTCTGCTGTGGGCTGTGCTGCAGTAGAAGTCCAAACCAGTAGTTGGATTGTTGGGAAATTGTCTCAGCACAGAGTTGGAACCCAGATATCCTCAGCTGCAGCATGTATGTAGTGATGATGGATATGTTTTCTCTGGCCTTTTATTCTTTCAAGTGTCTGATGTTACCTCAAGTGTCATTAGAAGCCACATGTTCGAAAACAGTGGTTTCAGTCTCTTAAATAATGCAAGGCAAGCTATCACTTATACATTTGCCTTACTGCTATAGCTTACCAGAGATCTTGAAATCTCAGCTGTGACAAAGTTCATTAATTTCTAGGTGTCACCTTTTGTTGCTCAAGTGACTAAGAACAGGTGAATCAATACAAAAAGTCAGATGTTTTAGTTAATATTTTATTGTCAGCATTTCAGTAATCATACTGAAATAAACTTAAGTCAGAATTGAGGACTATACTGCATTGCATTTAACTATCCATAAGTTGACATATTATAGAAGACAGAGGATCTAAAAAGCAGAAAAGGGCAAATACAGATTATATTTCATGTGGTGAAAAACAGTGCTTTGTATATATAAATGACTTAAGTTAAAATGAAAAGTTGATTTAAAAGATCAGTGAGATAATTTCCATCTTCTTACTCTGAGAAAAGAAGGCTGAGAAAAAGGAAGTAAGTATGATTGATCACAGTAGCCTGTAGTTATGATAAAGTATGTTCAATATTCAGTGTTACAAAGTTGATTAATGTACTTTCTGGCATTTGTAACGAGTAAATGGTATTTAATTCTTAAGATTTCATACAAATATTGAAGGTGCTGTCCTGTATTATTATGATCAATATTTGCAATATGCTGTGACTTGATCTAAGTCTCTCTTGAGATCCCAAAGTAAGGGAGTGGACTTCAGCTTTTATCTGCTTCATCTTCCTCATTTATTTTACAGCATTTGTAGAGGGAGCAGTGATAGGAATGTGAGAGGAGTTACAAGTATCTGCAAGAGAAAGCAAGACTGGAAAGGAGTAGGAGGAGATGTAAAACTTGTAATCTTTTTTAAAACTCTTGGCTTAAGAACCTCTTTCCAGGTTGTCCTCTGTATGGAAGACCACAGACTGCTGTGCACACAAGGGGGGACTATCATAGAGCAGCCCTTCCAAGTGACCCATGAGAAGGATATTTGTATCCAAATTGGAAATTGTATTTTGCATGGAACAAATTTCCATGGTCCTCAGAGGAGTTGTTGTTTGAAGCATTGGGCTGAGGATTCCAGGAAATTAGAAGCTTAAGGAAAAGAGTTGTTTTGATTCTCAAGAAATGGGATAAACTATCAGTGTCTAATCAAAAACTAAGGCCACAGTAATTTTGAAAATACTAATATGGGACCTAACTCTTATTAAAGACAATGAAGGATTGGATATATTATTGTCTCACTGAAAGCATCTTTGGACTTTCACTTCAGTTTCTTTAACAGACTGTTAAGAATTTTTTGTCCATCTATATTCCTCATTTGGGAAGTCACTGTGTGTGCAGGGAACAAATGGCTCTGTTCACTGTGACCAACATGCCCAGGGAACATTGTGCCAGCAGCAGGCTCAGAGCACCGTGTGGTGAGGGGATGTGGAGAGGTGGCATTGCCTTAGGGGGTGGTCCTTGGCCCCACCTGGAGTGCCACATCCCTGCTCTGAGTCTGGCTCCCTCCTGCTGCTTTTGGGCTAATGTGAGGAAGTGCTTTTCTTGTGCTCTCATTCGTGCAGCTCTCAAGGACTTCATTCACTTACGTATAAATAGAAGACACTTCCACAGCCCTCTAGTTAATGTCTATGGCAATGCATTCTGCTGTATTTCATTTTACAAGAATTAGCAAAAAAATGCCCAAGACCTCTTCCTTCCTGGGCAGCTTTCTCGTGTACAAGTGATACAGTACAGGCCAGGTACTCTATTTAAGAAAGAGCTTCATTTTCCAAAGAAAAACCACTTTAAAAAATAGTAGCTATACACAGCATTTACAACAGGTTTTAATAAAAGTCTAAATATTTGTTTTTAAATGAAAAAATAAGCGTATATTTCTATAGTCCATTAATTCTGGATGCCCTTAGGACATTATTAAAGTCATCTGTCTCTCCAAATGCACTGGAAGTGTTTTATTAGATAGCAAAAATATTAACAGTATCTCTCTTACGTGTTTTTGTATATTAGAGAAGCCATAAGCATGAAGAAAATTCAGAGGCAAACTTAAATGTGTGCTTTCACTACTGAAATAAAGCCTCCAGAAAGATTTGTACTTTATAGCTCACTGCGTATGCATTGGGAGAAGCTACTTTCGTGGCACAATTACCCTTCTTTGTTGCTCACCAATACCCGTATTCAGTGACACAAAGAACAACTGTTGTAAAAAATATTAGTATGCAGATGCTCTGGTGTTTTGTTAATGCATTTAATTAAATACAATAACTCTTTTGTTTGCTTTCCTTTCTGCCCTTGAATGGATTTGTATTATGGTATAGAATCTAGGCTTAGAGTTGCTGTTTAAAATGTTTTGCAGTTTCAGAATGTGTCCCATATCCAAGTTAGTTACTTTGCTTTTGTTCTAGTAAGAAAATCATTTGGGTATGTTAAGTGTTTCTAATAAGTTTGCGAGTATTTTTTCAGGAAAACTCAAATCCCAAAGTTGCCAGCGAATATTTTCCCCACTAGTGAGGTCTTCAGTGTCAGTTAGTCACTGGTTAAATAATTGTATTCCTGAGAGACACTTCCAGATGTTTTAAACAAAGAAATTTTTCTTGAAGTTCCCCAACATTTTCTAGGTAGTTTTCACAAAAGAAATTAAAAAATTGCACAACAAAACTGCACTTCATGTTTTTGTATGAAAAACTGTAGCAGGCTGATTACAACCAGTTGTAACCTAGACCCAGGTTTTGCAGAAGCCATCATTACTGTCTTGTGTTGTTATTCATAAAATTATTTCAGAATTACTCTCAGCCTGAGAAAAGGTTTCTTTAGTGCCCTGTGGGTGGGTGAAACCCTATGAAATCACTGTGTCAAATCTAAAACTGCTCTGCTGAATCACCGAAGTGCTTGAGCCCAGAGTACTTCAAAAACACAGCAGTATTTGCCAGATCCTATCCCTCCCAGGGCAACAAGGGCCAAATCAAATGAGGATGTGACAGGGTAATTAGGAGACCCCTAAAAGTAACACATGACTAACTAACTTATTTCTGGAATTCTGAACCCCCTTAACTCCAAAAGACATTTCTGACTCAGAGTGAGTGTGTGGGAGGTGTCTGTGCTGTAGGTTGCTCCTCAGGCAATGACCTACCAATACTCTTTTGGTGTTCCTTGGAGATAAGTCATACTCCTCAGTGGGTGCAGTTTCCTTTAGAACAGTAGGAATCATGGTATAGATCACAGAAACCTCCATAAATCTTTTTGTCACTGATAGAAGGAGCTACTGTAGGTGAAGGGCTAAGTGTGCTGCAGCTGATGCTTCTTAGATACTTTACTTGGGGCATCAGAACACAACTGTGGAGAAGGCAGCAGGCATTTCACTTACCACAGGGGTCTGTCTTGGCACCTTTCTTGGCTGAAAAAAAGCTTGTCAGTTGCTGATAATTGTTTTTGTCACGTCTCACAAGCACTAAATGCAAATTGGATAGTTTTGCTTTAGGCCTTAAGCATCAGTTCTGGGACACTGTACCTGGAGTGCCAGGATCATCGTACATGGAGAAAAACTGTCATGAGACGCCAAGCAGAAATTGCAGTTCAGTGCTTGCTGTCTTTTTTGAAGTGAGGACAATTTCAGTAGTGGGGAAAAAGAACCCCTCCCCTCATTATGCTTGTTTGATCCACATTGAAGTTACAGCAAGGGATTCCAAATGAGGCCAAAAGCTCTGGCATCGTGGAGAGGGAATGTGCACTCGCGAAGGCACAGATCTGCAATGTCACTGTAATTATTTTTTTTTTTTCTCCTGTTTTGGACAGTTCTCAAGGGAAAGTACAGGGATTCTGATTACTCACGGAAAGCCTCCTCATCCACAAAGCTTCCATGTAAATAAAGTTAGTTTCAGCTATGCTTCAAGTAATCTGTCCATCTATTTTTAAATGTGTTAAATTAAAAAAAAAACAACAAAAACCCACAGCAAAAAATCACCTAGAACTACTGCAAATTTGTGTGAGAACATCATTCTGGTTTCAGTTCCAAGATAACTTAATGTTCTTTAAGGCTGGAAGGGAACATAGTTTCATTACAACTGCACATATTACGGGTTTTGTGTGAAATGAGCATCTCAAGGCAAGAGAAAGAAAGCAGCATTGTTCCAGGGCTGTTTTTCACAGGCCTGCATTCATATCTCATCCTTGTTGTTTGCAGGAGAGGCAGATGTGAACCAGAACAATGGGACCTCCACGAAGAGCCCAGCGGTGACAGACTCCAAAGGCACAGCAGACCCGAAGAATGCCTGGCCTGAGGCCAACCCAGCTGACAGGACTGGTCGCCCCCACTTGATCCGCCTCTTTTCCCGAGATGCCCCAGGAAGAGAAGACAACACCTTCAAAGATCGGCCCTCAGAGTCAGACGAGCTACAGACCATCCAAGAGGACAGTGCAGCAGCTTCAGAGAATTCGGATTTGATGGCTTCACAGAAACGCTCCTCTTTCCGGCACGGATCAAAAATGGCATCTGCGAGCACTATAGACCATGCCAGACATGGATCCCCACGGCACAGAGACTCGGGTCTACTTGACTCGCTGGGCAGATTCTTTGGAGGTGAAAGACACGTTCCCCGGCGGGGCTCGGGCAAGGTGAGCTCTGAGGAATAGAGAACTGCGAGGCTACAGCAGAATACAGTACAATTAAAGAGGAAGGGTGGGTCTGAAAGAAAGGTCTCACTGCTATAATGCAAGAGTTGACCTAGCCAGCGGGATGGTACTTGTAATATAATGCTTGGCTTTAAACTGAAAACAGCAACGACAAAAAAAAGCAAAGATCTGGGAAACAAGAGGAGCTACTATGGGTAGTAACAAGGAGTATTAGAAATCCAGGGGGCTCTAGAAACATTACCAAGAGGAATTTTTGTGAGCATTTAATGTAGTGCGTTGTATGCATTTGTATGCTGTGCCATTTAGAGAAACTTCAATCTGCTTTTGTGTGTTGTTCTTAAATATTTGCATAAGGGAGCTGGATGAGAGCACTAAGACTATCTCTACATCTCTTGGCACTAAACAAACTTGGAAATAGATGTTAGAAAAGGAATTGTGGCCAAATTCTCAGCCTGCTTGTGCAAGAGTATGTTTAAGGTCAGTTGACAGCATTGCCAGTGAGATGGCTTGACAGGTATTATCCTGAATCCCAGGTGTACAAAATAGTCCAGCTGCTTTGTTCTGACAAGAAGTTGAGATTCGTCCCAAGCATTTCATATTAGAAATTGTGTAACGAGCCATTTCTACCCTATGAATTCAAAAACAAGGTATCAGTGAAAGGCTGTTAATTGAATTCTTCCCTTTTCCAGGATTAATCTGATAAATTATGCAGCTGGCATATTCGTTCACTGTTATTCAAGTGGCAAAGTTTAAGATATTTTCGCTGTATCCTTTGCCACGTAAATGATAAGTGGAGTCTTGTGTTTGTGCGTCCACACTACATGAGCATTCGAATGGAACTGCTGTAGGGCTGTAAAACCTTTCTTTCAGCTGAATTTATTGTAGTTGCTCAAGTTGTGTATTGCAAAAAGCAATATTCATAGTTGCTGGCTTGGCCCAAATTTTTGGATAACCTTTGACAACCTTTGAGGTCTACTCAGTGTTCCAGCCTGTGATCTGTGCCATCTCTCAGTGCTGCACTGGGACAGGACATAAGCTGCCCTGTGGTGTAAAACTGATCTGTGGCAGTCCCACAGCTCCACACCTGGAAGCACAATGTATAATAGCCCTTCCCTGAAGAGTTGTTGTAATGTAGAGAGCACTGGACGAAAAATACTCTAGAAACTTAAAACCAGAAGCTTCTCACGCTTGGTAGGCAGTACTAAGCAAGTTGGGTGTTTTGTTCTATTTATTTCTCACCTTTACAAACTGGGGCCTGTAATGCTATTGACAAAGATTTAGCAGCCAGGCAGTTGTTTCTGTAGTAATGTTCCTGTGTGTAATGTTCATAAATGCAACAAGCAGTTGCTGTGAGGATGAACAGAACCTTTTTTCTTACTGCAAATAGCAGGGACTGTTCCCAGCTGCTCTTTTCTGGAACCTGGTTGGCCAGCTCAACTCTTGCTGTTTTGTTCATGTACTGTGTTAGTCGATGAAAAGTAGTGTATGAAATGTTCTTTGTACACCAAGGAAACAATACCAAAAAGTTAGATTCTGCATACAGAATATACAGAGGTACGTGCATTCCTGCTTGGCAATAAATCAACCAATCAACTCAGTTTTTAGGAGTAATGACTAAACAATGTCTGCAAGCTGTACAAATTCTGTATTTTATCTTTTGGTGTGAACACGACTGCAGTGATTCTCTATAGATTTCTATGTAATTATGTATGAGAGGACAGGACATCATCTCTTTCATCTCTGCTCTTCAGTAAACTGCTATTCTGAAGAACTTAAATGTCTGCAAAACAGTACAGAATTATGGACAATTCTGACTCTTTTTACCTAGCAGAAGTAGTTGTTTGGGGTTTTTTTCTCTTAAGAATGACTACACATAGTGTTACAGTCATGATTTGCAGATCTGAGCTGGAAGCACAGAGAAGTTGAATTATTTCGGCAAAAGTCAGTCACAGTACGACTTCCCGTGCCAAAGGATCTCTAGCACTCTTCCACACAATGATAATATTGATGTATGTCCTAGGAAACATTCCTAGGAAGCTCCTTTGTGGGAGGGCTTCAGTGTGGAAAGTATTGAGCAAGTGGCACAGTCAGTCATTTCAGCTATTATTTATTTAGCCTCTGAAACAATGCCTTTTGGTTTCTTGTATCAAGAAAGGCTTGTGGTGTCATTTATTTATACAAGTGTAGACAGAGGAAATCTAGATGGTTAATTTGTGCTTAAACCCTAAATAGTTGTTGCCATTTGCTGAATTTTGTAGAGTATCACTGATAGACGATGAAGGTGTTCATGGACAAGCCAAAATAGAATGAAGTCCCTTGGCAGTTTTCCAGGCTCCACTAAGTAAACAGGTCTTTGGTAAATAAGATACCACTAAAAGCACCTTAAAGGACGAATTTCAAAGGCTTGAAGAGGAAAAGCTTCTAGAGCTGCACTGTTTATTTGCTTGCACTTTTTTCTTTATTTATTTTGAAGCATTTCAAAGCAATTCTGCAGCTGCCTTTCTTGCAGTCTTCCTTTTTCAACCAGCCCATGCCTCAGTGGGAGCATCTCAACTACCCACACCAGCAAGCACTGGAATGCAAAGACAACACTTGCTCTTTGTACAGATTTAGGGCTGACATTCAAGCAAAACACATTATAAATTCTTTGTGGAGGCATTTTCTTCTTGCATCCATAGCTAAGAAGTACATTAATGAATAATATTCACTATTGTGTCCAGAAAGGTGGAGTAGGAACAATACTGGGACTGTTTCATGGCCTCCTTTTCTCATGCAGAGCAGGTTCTCCTTTGCCCTGCAATTCTGAAGTTAAATTAAGAGTGCATGGGAGTTTCACAGGAGTTGTTAAAAATAGAAATACTGGACTGTACAAAAGTACTCCTTCTCCTCTAAGGGCCAGCAAGTGCATTTGCCATTTTTCCCCCAACCCCATCGAGATTATGGATAGGTGAAACTCAATCAAAACCAGCTTGAATTTGTACTTTTAAAAGTTTTTCTTAAGGTAGACTATTTGAAACAAAACTGTTGTTGTGCACAGCTCAAATTTAATCATATTAAAAAAGAATTTTAAATGGTGACAGAAACTGTGGTGCAGACATTTTAAATAGCATGCAAGAGAGAGTAGCATAACAATAAATTATTTCCTTTCTAATCTTTATAGCATATTTGTCAAAGCAAGTTTGTTAAAACAATCAAATGTTCTTTGCGCCTCCTCGATTCTAGCCTGTATTCAACTTCAGTATGTACTGACTGCTGTTTTGTTTCTTTGATGCAGTTGTTTATGCTTTTGTTTGTAATCCTTTTGTTTATGATTTCATTTTTTTTTCTACTAAAGTTTGGATTGTGAAACAAGAACTTATCTGTCCTGGTTTAACATTTTGCATTAACGTACTAAACTTTAAACTACACTTGTGACACAGATGCAACAAACCAAAATATGTGAGTGAGAGTAAACAATAGGTGAGGCAAGACTGAGTGGAAGGTTACATCAATTTCTCTTTTACATTTTGCTTCAGTTTTATATGCAATCTTGTAACATTCTCCTGTTGCCTGTGTGAAGCCTTGCTCCTGTATTTCCTTCCCAATTTCTCTGTGTTTGGGTGCAAGAAATATGGAAGGTAGAGATGGGGCTTCCCCATCCTACAGACAGATGCAAGGCAGGAGCAGCACTGGGCTGAAGTTCTTCTCAACTTGAGCAGAATCAGGGTTTGGGATCAGCATTTCAGAATCAGCCGTTCCAAACCCACTCCTGAGCTAAGCAGTTGCTAGAGCAGGGATCCACAAAAATGGTTGCAATAACCATGCACAGGCAAACAGTTTAGGAACCACAGTTTTAAATAATGCCATGGAGGGATAAATTAATCAGAATTTTTCCTTTTTTTGCACTTGAACTCTATTCACATTTCCTGTGGAAGCTTTAATGTATACTACAGCACCATGAAGAATTTGAAAAGTAGTTAAATCAGTGCTAGTCTGACTAGTATATGATGTGATTTAAGTAAATACTTACTGTGATTTTAATTTCCAAGTCTTAGTTTTCAGGGAGTGGTATTGCTTGTGATACACTGTTTTGTAAAACCTGCTGTGCAAGCAGTATGCTTGTAAAAAAATTTTATAGAGTTTATGGTGGTTGTAACAATAATTTTGTTTTAATCTTTTGCTTTTTATGTGCTTTATGTATTCATTAAACTATTTACATCACAAAAAACAGTGTACTAATGATTTAATTTGTTTTAAATGCTTTAATCCATTAACAGAAGTTGCACCAAACTACTACTCGTACGTGACGGGTTTTTAGTTCACCAAGAGGCTGCGTGTCCTTCTGCAGAATTCAGCTAGAACAGTGCATGGGACACAAGGGAATAGAGGCTGCGTTCTGCAAGGAAAGGAGAGGCTTTGAATAACCAAAGCTCCTGAATCTGACGTTCTCACTTAATGATAATGGGAGCTGAATCTGGCCTCTCGTTTGTAGCAGTAGTAATGAATGATGAATACCTAAAAACGCATGATTCAGAACTGCCAGTCTGAAGCTCATTAAGTTTGTGCAGTGGTAGAAGCTCAGAGTACTTTATATCTGCCTGGTTTAAAAAATGCACCTGTACAAAACAAAGTATCAAATGGTGAGTACACACAGCATGTGAGAAGTGAAAGGCTTAGGAGCCAACGTTACATGGGATTGATTTTGACATGTTCATTTAACACAGGTATGACCATATACATGTTATTTGTGCCTAATAATTAACACATTATTTAATGCACTGGAACTTGCATTTTCATGGAAGTTACTGCTTGAAGCAATTATTACAACCTGCTAGAGGAATGTGGGAATTGGACTAGGTTAAATGTTCTGTAAGTGCTACTTAGAAGTGCAAGCACTAAATGTTGGTGAAGTATTAGTGGTGCTTTGTGCTCACCTGACAGCAGCTGTATGCAAGGTTTGTTCAGAAATGGGACAAAGTATTCGAGGCTCACTGATTTGTATTTCAAGTTAAAGAGGAGATCATGACTGGGCAGAATGCCCCTGTGCTTCACTGCTTTAACTGTTGTATATGGTCGTTTTTGCCTCTTAAATTCCAAAATGTATTAGTAACATATTCAGGCTAAAATACAAATTAATCAACTGAAGCATTTGAAGGATCTCTGCTTCTAATCACTCCAGAGCAAAAGGTTTCCCCCTTTCATTAAACTTCTAACAGGACCTTTCAGTTTAGTCTTTGCTTGACTATTTCTAGAGTCTTCTAGCCACTGGTATGATATAAAAATAATAGTAGTGTATTTAAGTGGGAGCTGCAGAAGAGCTCCAAGGATTCTTTTGAGCACTTGGTGAAGTTCAAGGCTTGCTGGTGCCCTTTGCCTGGGCCTGAGCCAAATGGCTCAGCTTCTGGAGGGGCAGTGATGGCGGCTTTGGGGTCTTTTAGTGGGAAGGGGCCTCTTCTGTTCTCAGCCATTCCTCTCTTGTTCACCTGCATGGCACCACAGCCCAGCTGAGAGTAAGGTCTGGATTTAATTTTAATACCATATACCGGAGGGGCGGTGTTTGTGCAAGGGGCCAGCAGGGACCCCAAAACTTACAGATGGTCAAATAGGTCTATGAAAAATTTAGCACGAGGATTTTCTCTGCCTGAGAACAATTTAATCTGTTTACTTCTCTGAAGATTAATCAGTTTGATAAGTAAGAAATTGCTTTATATTAAAATCTGCTATATTGGTTTTTCTATCACATTCCTTGCAAATGAAGAATTGCATTATCCTTAGCACTTTCCATCCTAGAATACCAAAATAAATGACTGTTCTTCAGCTGTTTTCAGATTACACAATGGTAAATTCTGCCAAATAGAAAACTGGAGTAGAAGTTAATACTTCTTTTTTCCTTGACCTTGTTTTTTTACCTCTGTCATCACATACCATTAGTGACAATTGCTGGCTTTCAGCTTTTGTACTGATGCAAATATCTCATCTTGTTCCTGAAATGGTCTCCAGTTAGACGTGTTCAGTTACTCATTACACTCTTAAAAGTTACTTGGTTTCATTTCTGAGCTGCACAAGAAGTCATCCACTGCCATTCTCAGGTGATTTTACTGAATTTTTTACAAAGCAATTTTAAAAATGTTGGTAAAACACAGAATTACTTCTGCCTTAGCTCTCTTTCAACTTTTGCTTATGATGCATCTACTTCTCCATTTCTGATACATCATACAATTAATGTGCCTGGGAAACTGTACAAGCCTCAGGTTTGGAGTGGTCCATCTTCCCCACTTTATACTAACAATATTATTGGATATTTTACCAGAGTATTTGTTTCAAAGAAATATGCTGTTAACCGTGCCATGTCTAATTATTTCATAAGAATAAATTCTCCTTGCTATTTATGCTCTCTCCACAAGTTATGCTGATTCCAGCAGTAGTGCTTTTAACAACATGTACGAGAGTTTAGCTTGTCACTTGCTTACCTATTAAAGGCAGAAAAGAAATAGAATCGGGCCAATCCCTTCAAAGATGATCAAATATTTTGTGGGTGGGTGGGTGAGTGTGTGCAGTCTGAGATTTCCAGAAATCAAGGTCGTAGTAACATTTTTCTGGGCAGCAGCTGTAAAGTGAAAGTGTATGCCTGGTACTTACAGCTTTGTTTTCCAAATAATTCCCATCTTGTTTATTGTGTGACCTTCATGACTGAAATACTAGGGAACAGGACTTCTAAAAATTGTTTAAATCTCTGCTTTCTTACCAGTGGCCATACCCACAACATTAAATTCTTTTGCTGTAGCAGCACCGACAAACAGCTGCATCTCCACCAAATACGCAGGGCATCAGTAGAAACTGATCATGGTGAATACCAGTGCAGGATGCCTTCAGTATCTTGCCCATGTACAGCTAAGTCCTTCAGGCTGTGAAGTTTGTTGGTAGCAGAAGCTACTCAGAGAATACCTACTAGCCAAAGTCCTTTTTTTGCTGGAGTGATTATTTTCAAACAAAATCCAAAACAAAACCAGCCAAGAAAACCCCCACCCAAATCATGGATTATTTCAACAAAGTTTAATTTATGTCATTGATACCAACTTGATAAAGCAACAGAGAGAACAATACTGAATATGCATGAGAGACAGTTTTCACATAGATGAAGAACTTCTATCATGAAGTATATCTGAATAAAATTATTGATGCTAGGCAGAAAAAATGCTTAAAAAAAGCAAAGTCAAAGTATTGGGTTTTGCCTCTGAAACCATTTATCAAGTGTCACAACAATGGAATAAACTGGACACAGGGAAAAAGCTCAGAGGATACGATGGCACTGGTCTCTCACTTGAGTCCCATCATAAAACAGAACTATCCTGAAAAACTGCCCCCATTCCTCTTTTTTCCCCAGTAATTCTTTTACCTGCTAATTTGTGAACGCTAATCATCAAAGCACTAAGGGGTAAAAGGGTTATGCAGAAATGTTCTGGATTATCAAATAGCACCTCTCTTGATGGGGCATGTTCTCCATTGTTTCCTTCTTCTTCCTTGTGTTTCTTACTTTTCAGTCATCTCTACTCTTTACTGCCATTTTTGTTATTCCTGTTGTTCTGCTAAGAATTCTTCCTCTTTTTGTTCATCACCTATTTCTAGATAAAGATTGATCTCAGCACAACAATGAAAGACAGAATCTCCTGTACTATACATCCTGCCAATTCTCCTCTGTACCTTTGAGCAAGTAATTTAATTTCTGTCTTCACTTCCACATTAGTAAAAATTAACAGGACCTTTACAAGGATGTGTGGCTCATCCATTCTAAAGTGATTAAAAAAGCCTGCTGAATTAGGTAATTAGCTATAATGTCATCACCAGATCAGCCAGTGGGGAAGATGTCAGCATTCCCATTGCTTTTGGCAACAGATCAGCAAGTCATGAACAGCCTGGGACAAACATCACCACCAAGAGCAAACTGCTACTTCGGTTGTGTGTGAACGAAGATGGAACCAACACCACCAGTGCAACACAGCTCTGGTTTAGCAGTGCATGCTCACAGAAGTTATATTCCTACTAGAATAAGCATGGAAAAATACAGCTGCACATGCCACATGGGCTGTGTATTCTGTCACCGCCTGGTGAGAGCCTGGGTAGCAGCACTGGAGGGTTCTGACAAAGTGTCAGCTATGCCCAGAACACAAAAGCCCCATGGACAAAGCCACTCCAAATCCCAAGGTGACGCAATTTCTGTATTCAAGTGCCTGTCAGATTTTTCATTAAACTATGTAATAGATTTCCATGTTATTAAAAAAAACCCCATAACATATATATTAATTGAAAGGATGCATCTCAATTCCTGTTTGGCATACATATTTAGAAACCAGACTGACTACGTAAGTTTGAACCTGGATAGAAATGTCGTAAGAGTTTGGATTCAGAGTCCATTTCAAGGACTAACACAAAATCAGTTGAGTGGCTTACAAATTGCCTGTTGAACTTGCAGCTTTTCCTTCCCACTGAACAGCAAGGTGTTCGTCACGTAATGCTTAAAGGATAATTTTACTCTACCAGTGCAGTTGCAAATGTCCCAGTGGGGTGGTTAAGCATTACAGACAATCTGCAAGTTGTGGAACGGTTTGATTTTCTAAGACAATCTAAATTTCATGTCCCTGTGAATTTGAACTGTGTTGAGTTTGTATGATATCTTTTCAATTCATGCACAGCAACTCATTAGGTATCTTGTGAAGAAAAGCCACTGGAAACCATGAAACCCATTGAACCCATGAAAAAGCCCATTGTTTTTCATCCTTACCTGGTTTGACTGCATTTTGTGTCAGCTATTTCTGTATTTCATATGTATTTGGATCTTGCCAGTAGACAAACAACATGGCATATACTTTAGATTTTCATCTCACATCCCCAAGTAGGCAACAAAACCACATAATAATGATACTGAAAGGAACTGTAAAAAGCTGAAAATTCAAGTACTCAAAACACCTTAATACTGTTACTGTCACAAATGCGTATCACAGACCGATTAGGAGTTAGAGCTATTTACATGCATATGGAATCTTCAGCTATAAGCAATCCTCCTGCGGAGGTTGAGAGCCCTCAGAGACAGATTATAATACGCATTCAAAAGTCCCCCCTCATGCGTTGCAAGATGTGACATATCCTGTTTACAGCAAGCAAAGTCAGGGATGGATTTCATGGGATTTCAAGACTGAAAAGAAGGCCTCTAATTGCTTAAGTGCAGTTTTTATACATTTTATACCCAGAGCCAGTTGTTGCACAACACTGAAAAGCATGCATATATATATATATCTCCATATATCTATCTGTATCTGTGTGTGTATATACATATATATACATCTACACACAGACACACAAACACACACTTGGGTATCTTCAGGTCAACTGGAAATGTAATAACATTGCACAAAACCCCCAAATGGAGCCCATATTGTTAGAGAAGTGGCAATTTTAATTTTTTTTTAAATTAACAGCTCTTTCAAGATATTAATACAGGTTGTGCCAGTAAATGCAATTAATCTGATGTGAAAGTACATGGCTAACACAGGGAATGCAATTCCAAGGTATAGCTAATGTTGAGACTAAAATACCTGCCTGTTTTCTTTGCACTGCATTCAGAGTTACTCTCTTTTTTTTTGTCTTAGTGGCCAACATACCTAAGGTAGGTGACACAGTAAAACAATGCAACTTTCCTGTGCATCACCAGAAAGAACCACAAAATGTTTCAAAGAAAATCACTCCCCATTACTGAATAACTGTGGGTATTTTATGTATATTTTTAAGAATTCTTATTTAGATTATTAATCCTTAAAATTACTGTTTTCAAAGTGAAGTTGCAAACTGTGTTTTTGTCATCAGTTCTCCCAGTTACTGCTTAAATTTCCAGCACTGGCAAATCTTTTTTATTAGTATTATTCACCTTTAGGGTTCTTTTTGGCTTTTTTGAATGTGCAGAAGAGTTGGCTTAGTTCAGATCTTTAACTGAGGTACAACATTTCATTAATGTTAACTGGGAACAGGAAAAGCTGACTGTTCTCCTCTCCTATTCAGTTACTGAATAGGAGAGGAGAACAGTGTGTTTAAACTTTCTTTAAGGGCACAAACAGAGGCACCTCCATTTTAAACTTCACCAGCAATACCCAAGGGCTCTGAATTCAGGCTCATATTTGGCAAGTACATTTCAAAATACGTAGATATGGAAGCCAAGGATGCCTTTTATTGGCCCTGCTCTCAAGACTGAAATTCCTAGCAACATTGCTAGAGGTGTGGGGAGAGCTCACTGCAGTCCCTGGGCAAAGAGGTAACAAAAAGAAATTACAAGTAAATTACATCCCTTCCTAAAACACAGTTGCTCTTCTCTATTCCTATTAGGTTTTAACAAGAATATTATTTAAAGCCAAGCACTTAAAACAGATTTAAGATAAATGGTGATGATCTGAATGCATTAATGAAACACATGATAAATGTTAAATTGCATTTGTTCAAAAAAGTCCAGTCATATCACACCATCTCAGTAGTCCATCGTAGCAGTATAAATCAGATTTATTTTCTCTTTTCATTTCAAATCCACTAGAATTTACTTTTTAACACCTATAGAGATCAGTTATTACATAAACATAAGCAGTCTCTGAAAAACACCACTGGATTTTGCTCTCTGCCCCTAGGAGTCCAAAAATTGAAAGAACAAACTAGAGGTGAAAGAGTAATTCCAACAATGAATTGAAGGGAAACGTAAATTGCCTGTCACAAATAAAGAATAATATCAAGGGTTCTGAAGACAGATGAAGTTCGCTGATGACAATATGAATGGAAAGCACTTTACTTTAAACACCAGGAAACTCACCCAGAAGAGTGGGTGACTTCAGATTTGCTACTGCTTTATACACATTAAAAGGGGGGACAGTCAAAGCCTGTGAGGACATTTGGCACTGCAGGCAGAAGAAACTTTCTATTTGCAGCACAATAACCTTTCAATAAGCCAAGTTATTAGCACCTAATAATTGTGCTAATTCAACCTAATAATTGGTCAGAACGCCAAAACCAAGAAACTCAACCTGATCTAGATTCTAAAACCTTATTATCCCAATTTCTCTCCATTCCTGTTGCAATCCATAGCCCATCAGATCTGCAACACCATGGTATTTATCACGTTACTTACCCTAAAAACAAGGCAGTCAGCAGGTTTCAAAGGGTGATTTCAAAGCACTGGGTGATTTGAATGTAGATTAAGAAGACAAAAACATGGCTCAAGTGTCCTGAATACTACTGGCTCTCTGTTCCTAATCACGACAGCAGAGGATATATTGGCATCACTGGAACTAGCGACCAAGTAGAAACTGCTGGAGAAGTTTAGGCAGGACTGACTGCCTGACATTCTGGAGATTTCACAAATCCAATAAACCAGGTTTTCCTGGTTTTAAAACAGTAAGTGTCCACATATCAGCAGGCAAAAAAAACAACCCTGATAAAAACCAGCTGAACTTCTTTGCATTGGTTATTTTTCTTTCCCAAGGCAAATCAGTGTCATAAACCATTCATCTGACTTCATTTGGACTATTGCTCAGGAAGCCCTACTGAAAATAGAAAGCCCTACTGGAACAGAAATTGTCAGCTTCACTTGAGTCCTTCATTCTTAAAAAATCACATTGCTCTTACAGCTCACAAGTGTTACATAGTCTTTGGGAACTAAAAATGATACACGATCTATTCCTGCTTTCCCATGCAGAATGATCCAACACAATTTTAAGGTTTTTTTCCATTTTGGTTTAATTTCTAAAATCACAGCCTAAGATCCTACTTCAGAAAAAATTCCTATTTAAGGAAAATTACAAGGTTTCTGTTACCTGAACTTTCCAATAAGAGGCTTAATTCCACACAGGGCTGTAATGTTAAGAACATGTGCATATACATACTGTGTATTTGCCATTTCACAGCACTGCCAACTGTAGGGGGCAATCTCTGTAGATTTCCAAGGCATTTTTCTCCTCTCTTCACCCCTGGGGAAAATGACTCTCCATGCCATGGCTGATAAGCTGTCCTTCCCAGCTGACTGGGCGACACGCCTGTTCTGCTTTTCAGGACATACATGCAGCCAGGGTCAGCCACCACGTCGGGTCCATCCCCCAGAGATCTCAGCATGGCCGGCCTGTTGATGACAACCCTGTAGTCCACTTCTTCAAGAACATTGTAAGTCTCCCCTCCTCTTACGCACCAAAATTAAATATTTCCTTTAGAATCCATCAGTAACAAACACTCCCCAATCATTACCCTTTGAGCCCCAAATTGTACTGTGCTCTTGAGCTCATTATGCCATTCAAATACAAGAATAATTTTTACATAGAAGACAAACAATACTGAAATGCTACAAAAAAAGCATGTGAACTTCCATTAGCATAGTCAAATGCTAACCATGTCAGTCATACAGCTTCACCATGTACAGGTTTAGTCCTTGTGTCTTCAACACTGGCAGTATTCAGAAATTATTAGTTTCAAGATAGACATAAATCCAGTGTCTTCCAGGCAAAGCCTAAGACAGCAGAGGAGCTTCTCAGTGCAATTACCATTTTTAGCTCATGGATAATGAGCAAAAAGGCCTGATGATTTTGGACATTTATTTCTATCTTCATTTGACAACTCTTTTGTGTTGGTTTTTAGGTCTCACCCCGTACACCTCCCCCAATGCAAGCAAAGGTAAGCAGTTTCAGGGGCTCAAGGCATTTACAGGCTAATTCATGCTAATTTAACTGCGAGCCTGATTCATTGTCTCTAACGGCACTAAGTAAAAGCCTATCACTGGGAACAATTTAAAGCAAGAACCTAAGACATAGAAGCCATGGTTCTCCTCCTCATGGTGAGAGCCTGGGTAGCAGCACTGACTTCGTGCATGACTAATTGAAGCCACTTGCAGGGATTTTTATATTCAATTTATGCTGTGATGGCTTTATGTAACGAACTAACAATAGGTAATGCTTTCAAACAAGCCTCTCCAACCAGGATCTGTCCTTCCATTTACTCAACTCAGCTGGCTTTTGAAGTGTGTAATACTGACAAACCATGGCTAGATTAGTCAGTTCTAGTAATTACAATAAACAATCTTGCCTTTTTTTGCTTCATGAAATGACTGTACAGATTGTCGTTCTCAACTCCTGCCTGCCTCATGACCGGGCCATTATTTCATAATCTTGGCTGTCTTTTCATCTTCTTCTGTGTATGGCAGACCCAGATGCTGTGTGCCATAGTGATCATCATGTAATTGTTTCTATTTCTTGCATGTACAGGGAAGAGGATTATCCCTCACCAGATTTAGCTGGGTAGGTGATGAATGTGCTTTCGGTAACAGCCCTTTTATTTACCAGGCCAAAGCATATCTTACTCCATTGCCTCAAGCTGCTGCAGCAACGTGATAATTTTGTTTTGTCTCAATTTTGCTATTTTGCTTTTCCTGTTCCACCTTCCTCCCTCCTTCCACAGCACTTTAAGATGGTAATTGTGTTGCTTGCTCTTGTCCTGCAATTTGACAGCCCTTGCAGCAATAATGTCTTTTGCTTCAGCACGAAGGGAGCAAAATCCACTGCATGGCAAAGCTCTCTTCCCTTAAAGGCTACTGGAAGACTCATCTGCTGCATTTTTCTTCTCCTGGGATGGACCAAAAATGGGAGGGAAGGCTGGGACGAGATTGGTGCTTATTCCACTTTTCCAACTGCTTTTACGCAGTAGTCTGCAAAACTAATGCTGTCACTAACCTCAGTATTTTGTCCCACCTTTCCTGTCAGTTAGAAGTGATCTGCCTAAGCAATTCCTAGACAAGTTCTTCCCACAGTTCTCTCATAACTAATTAAATTCTGCTTCTCTACCACAGGTTTGATTTTATATGAGATGGCATGTAAATTACTGGCATTTTAAGACAAAATATCAAAGCCTTCAAGCCATTAAGCATTTCTTTCACTATCAGAACACCACATATTAGCTGATGTGTTTGACATCTTAGAACTCATGAAATTAAAACACTTTAAGTTTTGTCACACAGGTTAACCTTCTGAGTATTTAATTTTTGAATATTAATTAATTTTTTACAGATTGATGCTTCCCTCAGATTTGAATGTATTCAGATAATTTCCTAACATTTTCCTTCATTCTTGTTTATCACATAAAAGATTGTTCTATTGCAACAACCTCCAAATTCCTCATTTAAGTATTACATTTCAGTGATCACAAACAAAGACTACAACATGCATATGATAATCTGAATGTGATAATTTGCAATATACATGAAAATATTTCTTTGCAGGGTGGTGAAGGACACAAGCCAGGATATGGAAGTGGAAAATTCTATGAGCATAAATCTGCTCACAAGGGACACAAGGGATCCTATCATGAGGGCCAGGGCACTCTTTCAAGAATCTTTAAACTGGTAAAGTACAACTGAACTTTAAGTACAAAAAAATTGAACTGGGAAAAAGAGAAGCCAAACCTCTCCAGAACCTGCCATGTTTGAAACAACCACATTTCCATAAAGCTTCTGATGGAACTAGATTTGCATGGATAAACCAGAAGGTTATTTTGTGGCTTAGGGACTACTTACATGGTAGGAAACAAAGGTAAAAATACACAGTTAGAGGCCATCAGGAAAGAAGGTAAATCCACAATGTCCCACAAAGACCTGCACCAGGATCAGCGTTGTTACTGAATGCAAAAATGCTCTGGAATACAGAAGACAAATGAGATGACACAGCTTGTTGCTGCTGAATTATTTAGGATAGTGAAAATGAAAGGGAATTGATAAACTCCAGAAGGGTAGTACAGGGCAGTGCTGGACACAAATTTGGATGCAGTAACAACTCCAGCAGTCTCTGTTGTTCCCACCCCAGGTGGGAGAACTCCTACAGTATGTCAGTATCACAAGTTACGACACCACAAAGTGAGGCAAATCAGAAAACTGTCATATTAGAAATAAACATTTGGTCAGATTATCTTTAGTCTGGTTCAATTCCCTATTTCAAGGCACAGCACAGCCACAGAAACACAGGCAATAAATGAAAACAGAACAGGAAAAACAGGTCAGTTGTGAGGATTTTTCATGTTCTGAGTCAGGAAACAGACACATGAAAAGCACACTATATCCCCTGGCAGATACTTTAAGGAACACTGTATTTTCCATCAAAGGGAGTGAAGGCAGTGAATTCACTCATAACAAATCACCCAGCGCACTATTTGCACATGAAGATGCAATAAACAGACATCTTAACTTGAAGGTCTGAGATCCTTAGCAGCTGATAATTTCAGACTATTACTATTCCTCCCTGCAACAGGAGATGTAACAGTGCCTTCACCTGTAGCAAAAACCACATTTTTGTCTCTTACACAGTTTAGGTTTTATATCTCCCGTTGTGCAGCTGTTTTCCAAATATATGCAGCACTGAGTGACAGCACAAAAACTTCAAGGAAGTAGTAGCAATTCTTATGTTGCAATTTAAGGAAAGAAATGAGCTCTTCAGAGGCCCAGGTAAAAATCAAACACATTTTAAGTCTTATTTTCACACTGTGCACTTGGTAGTTTTTAGTGGAGTTCAGATACATATCTATTCCCTGGCTATGTAATGACATTATTTGTAAAATTTCATCATTTCAACATCTGAAAATACGCATTAATGACCTCCCATGAAATTGAACATTCTCTCTTTTGTATAATCATCACAGATATTTTTAGCTTAGATTTATATGTATCTGAGAGATACATACACCAGTTCTACTTTTTAGATAGCCTTTTGCCAGTCATTATTATTTCTGGAACTTTGATACGAGTTTTATTCAGGCCCATTTGATTTAGACCCATTGTTTACAACAGGAGGCATTAATTACTGTTTCTTTATATAGTTCTACAGTCTTGTAAAATAAAAGTTATCCATTCTTTAAGGTATCTTTGAATGAAAAAAAGCCGATTACCTAATGATCAAGGCTGAATTTTCCTTGAAACAGTTCTGTAAAACTAAGGAGGCAGCACTGAAAGATGAGAAGAATATAAATAAAGAACATTAAGTTTCAAAGTACACACATGTGCTTTTTTTTTTAGATAAACAGATCAGTCATCACCTGATTACAGTAACAATTATCACACCATCTCACATTTGTGGTCGTAAGTGTAATTTTTCAAGATTTGCCTATAGAAGAGCTGCTAAAGCTAAGGGAAGTTATCAAGTTAGCCTAATCTTAAATTCCAAAAAATGAAATGTGAAAATTTCAGCTTGGATCATCTTTGCTATAAACTGCTTCTTTTCTCTAGTGCAGATTTATGAACTGTCACAGGTTTTTTCCTCCTAGTTTGGCACTTTCTGTTATTTCTAAGAATAGGGCAGGTTTCAGCCCTTTTATCTTTTCTTAGCTTTCTCCTGTATTTGCGTGTGGGCTTTCCATACAAGTCTCATGTTAAAATAACACTGAGAATTTACTGCAGAATGAAACTATTAACTTTCAGTTCTTTCAGATGGAGATTTTGTTTTGTTGTTTTTCTGAAGCATACACACAGTACAGGGTATATAAAAATGAAATTTTCCATGATGTCCAAGCAAATAAATAGTTTTCATTAGGAAGGCCTGAGTAAGAACATGCACTTAACAGTAACTAATGAGGGACCATCTAGTCCTGTGTGGAAGATTTCCTGAGAGTAAATTAATCCTATGTGAGAATATACGAAAATCAATCATCTTTTTGAAGTGAAAGTCCCAGTAATATTTAGTGATGTACTAGAGGCAACTGCAGGCCATCTTCATTAGATAGTATTTAAAATTTTGTCACACTTACTACAGATTGATGTTTTTCAATGCACAGCCCCATATGAATTAATTAACATATTAATTTCTAATTAATACAACTCTGTTCTTCCCTCCACAGGGAGGCTCTGGGTCCCGACCTGGATCACGGTCCGGTTCACCCATTGCTAGGCGCTGAAGCTCCACGCTGCCATCCAAGGATCATGTACTCTGCTTCATAATATAACTGCCTTAAAATTAGTAACAGCTGCCACAATTACCTAGATAGATGCAATCCATTACTTAATGCCAATTAGGTTCTGCATGCAGTAGATTATACAAACTTCTATTGGCAATCCCTGAGCAACAGTTGAATGAAAGGAACACAAAAAGTAGCTTTACTAGACGTTTTCCTTATTTTATGTGAAGTAACAAGATCTCTGACTTTACCTGTTCTTCTTCAGGATGCCCTAACTGTATGCTGGACTCCTTTTTCTTCCTAGCACCTAATTTAAGCTCAACTCTTCTGGTTTCGTTTTAGTGAACATCAGAATTACAAATAAAGAGCTATAATGTCTTGGACACTGAGCACTGCTGTTAATGAATTTTTGAGACACTGCTGTTAAAAACAAAAAAAACCCCAACATGTGCAGAAGTTGTAAGGACTGTTTATCCAAATTTTCTTTTTGTTTGGTTTTTTGTTTTGTTTTGTTTTAATCTTCCTTCTCTCACTCACAGAATAATTTATTTTCATAACAGGATTAGGCAGTCATGGAAAGGTTTATCAAACATTGGGAGTTCAAGGTATGTGAAGTGTGGGAGGGGGCAGATGTTGTAGGACCAATACGATGTGGAGCAATAGCAATAAGGAAATTCTTTCCATACTACAAATTGCTCATTGCATCCAAACCATTAGAATAAAGAGTAGATGAGGGAGAGAAAGAGGATTTCAAATTTGAGTTAGACTCATGTAACAAAATAAGGGATATTCCCAGAGAAACATCTAAGATTGCACAAGTGACCACCGGACGTCACTGGTGCTTCACATAAACTCTGCTGCAACAGCATTAACTTTGCAGTACAGTAAGTAAATAAGCATATAAATAAAAAAGTCTAATTTCTGAAAGAAAGCCCTTCAGTACTGGTATCTCAGATAGTCCTGCACATCTCACGTTAGAATTTCAAACCTTTCTCTCAGTATTGCAGCAGTGTTGTATTTGATTGGCTCATCTTTTGCCTGAGTAACACCTGAATGCCTGTTAAGGGCAGTGCACCAAAGCAAACTCATAGTAAACTACTGTGAACATTTAACTGTTGTATTGTAGTTGCCTCGTAGAAATAAATCATAGCTCAGTTAGATTTAGATATTAATTGTTCACAAATTACTAAAATGAATGTGTGGAGATGGTATTTCCAACCACACTTAGGGAAATAAAAGGCTCTTCTGAATTGCACTGTTTTATTACTTAAACTTACCATTTCTTCAAACTGTCATCTAAGTGTCTGATTAATTATTTTATTTTTTTTAGTTTTAGCCTATGCACTGTAGATTACAGTTAGTGCTTCCTAGGTTGAAACTGCATTCCTAGTAAGTGCCCAGTAAAAGTTACCTATGAATATATATGTTAATTGCATTTCACATCTAAAACTACTGTAGGTTTAAATCAGTGTCCATTAATATGAAGCAATGGAAGATGAGATACATAGAGAAAATACATAGAGACTAAAGAAAACAAAACTGCCAAAATTATTAAGCATACACACACATATTACATCTATTACCTTCGTTGGTTGCTATGTGTATTTTTCTATTGTAGCTTCATTCAGATGTATACTCTGCAACGTAATAGTTGATTTAATTTGAACACGTGTTGTTCTTATAGGAACACAGCTTTTAAAAATAGTCATTATTGAAATAAAGTAATCAACTTGAAATGAAACTTGGGCCAGTTTTGTTTTTTATATAGGAAAAGGTCACATATATATATATTTATATATATACACATATATATTTATATATATACACATATATATTTAGGTCTGTTTGGTTTATTTCCTCACACACACATACCGAATTTATGAATAATGTTCAGATACTAGAAAATGACACTTTGGGACCCTGCACACAGGCTTCTAGTGACATTGCATGGCCCAGAAGGCTTACAGTAGGACATAAGAATTATGGAATGCCAGTGTCTACGCAGTGACAGCTACAGGCCAGAGGGATACTGCAAGGCATAAAATGTCTATGAACAACCAATGAAAACCTGCCCCCATCATGAACAGCTGTGGTACAAATATCCTTAAAAAATGTGAAAGAATATTAAAAAAAAACCCCAGAGAAATACATCTTTCAAAATACTGCACTGTAGAGCAACAGAATTTATCCAAAACTTCTTCCTTGCCTTCATCACTCTTCTTCCCCCTCAGTCATCTTTCCCGGAGGGTGGAAGTGGCTTTTTTGGATTTACTTCCTTTAGAGGAATAGGTACAGTACTTGAAAGCACTGTTTTACCAACACGAAATGAAATTAAAACTTAGCCTGAAATTTATTCTTTTAGTTACTCACTAGTAGTTTTGATGAAAACCAGCAGTTTAAATGGCCATTTGATTTGTAAGCAAAGGATTTTTCCTGGAACAGGAATGCGCAACCAATACTACGAGTGGGTAATTTAATGTACTGAAGGGATGGACATAAACCAAAAGAAATTGTGAGTAGACGCAAGCCAAAAAGCCCAAGGCTAGCACAAGCCTACTACTGCATCAAGCCAGAAAGAACAGAGGCTGTCCTCAGCACTGTTCACTTGCCCACTATATAACGTGGCTCTTCAAGCACTCCTCAGAGCAAGAGTTCTTCTGCTTCCTTAAATAATGCATCTACTTTAACACTGCTTTTGAAAATAACAACATATTGGTTACCCTGTCTGTATTTGTACTGAACATCAACACATACACTGCTTTGAAAAGCTCCAACTCAATCTTACCGAGGCTATAAAAACTTCTGTCAGGACACTTGAAATTCATGGGGGAAGAGGATGCAGGGAAGCAAAACAAATACAGTGTTCAAAAGAAATTTTTTAAAAGTCTGTTATTGTAACTGACAGGATTTCCAAGTGCTGAAGGAGTAGCAAACTGAATTCAGGAAAAATGTCAGCTGACACCATAACTTATACTGTTTATTTAATACTTCCAAGACTTGCTACAGACTCACTGCCTCTAATCAAGGCGTAACACTTTGAGAAGTGACCCTTTAAAAACAGCATCTTTTTATTTATAAGATCAACTTTTAGGTTGTGCTTACTGAGTACCACAGAATCACTGAATGCTTTGGGTTGGAAGGGACCTTAAAGATCACCTAGTTCCAAGCCCTTTGTGCATTTATAAAGTATTCCCTGAAATAGCAAGGGAAAATTTCATACATGGTACATGCAACACAGCACATTTTGCAATATTATTACAGATAAACAGGGTGCTATGCCATGAGACCAGACAATTGTAAAATATAATGTCTTTCTTAAACAGCTGAAACAGTCACAGGCTGCCTGGAAGGGAAGGCACTGCTGGAAGGACTTTATTCTTTACATCTAATATTCAAACACGCACTTCTGTAAACAGAGTTTTTCCGATCTCCTAGAATCCAGAATCATATGCTTAAAAAATACACGAAACAGAATTTGGAAAAAAGTAATATTATTTAGCATGTTTTTGAATTAAATATTCCACATAACAAAAGTGTTATTTTCATGTCACCAACTATATTACTTATATACATATGCTGAACAGTTAACAAAAGAATTAAGAGATGCCCTATCAAAACCAACAGCAATTTCTTGCTTCAGCAATCTGAAATAACTAGTTTTTATCATAGACAGAACATAGACAATATTTACAGAAAAGGGCCTTTTGGATCTGAGAACAATTATCTTTTAGAAAGTAAATTAAAGTCCAGGTCTGTATTATCGTACAACATATCCACCACTGATCTAGAAGTACTTGTGGCAACCGAACAGATGAACTTCTTTCAACTGGGATTAGTATTTACAAAATATACTGATCAGCCACACAGAGGCTCATAAACTTTAAATATATATATACATATATAAGCACACATATATATATCTATATATATGTAACATATAAATAAAATTCAAAAGAACAAGGCAAAAATAAGAAAACAGCTTCTGTCTTTGGAATGTCTAAAAGACAACTATGTTCTTACTCCAGTGTTTCTTTGCTATGAATATACTTAACAAGTGGCACCTTTGAAAGCAATACTCAGTCAGCTAGGTAGTTTTGCTGAAACAATGACATAAACAACAAAAAAATGTAACATATTTCCAAAATCCACAAAGAAAATAATAAGGAATTTACAGATTCAAAATGATAACTGTTTACAGCACTGGGGAACATGGTATAATATAGGTGACCTAGTGTGCATCTAACTTTCCCACTGCTACCACAAAATTGTACTTGTTTACTTCCCAGATTTCGTATATGGCTGTGTTTTCCACAGATACTGAGAAATGTACCTGCTGACCCAGTACAGCAAACAACAGCAGAGGCTTTTACTGGAACCTTTTCTTGTTTGGATTCCTTTTAAGTAATTATTGCCAAGTCCATAATCTCAGACTTTTACTGTAAAAACTAACATCTGTCTGCCTCTGTGGTTGGAATGAAAATGAACATGCTCCCTCTCAAGAAAAGCAATGAGCTTGCAGTATTTTATTTTTTTTCAACAAATTCTCAAAATGCACTAAAAAAGAAAGCTTTCAAAAGAAATACAGCCTTTTCCTGTGTCTTGTAAGAAAAAAAAAAGGCAAAACTCCACTATTTTATACTGCATGCATGCATCAACTGCAACACTTTGTTTCCAATCTCAATTATTTCTTTAAACACGTAAAAAAAAAGTTGACCAACACTTTCATGATTTTCTTGTGAAGTTATTATTCATCTCCATTAAAAATGGGAATCATTCTATTCTGATATAAAGTTCCAGTTTATTTTTAAATAGATATACTGGCTGTGAATTCAAAGATGAAACTGTATACATTATTACCTGAGTTCATTGATTCACAGACAACTTAGCACAGATTAAACGATGTTTTCCCAATATTCTTCTAGAAGCTTAAAAAAAAGAAATCATCTTTTAGGTAATTTTTGTAAATAATTAAAAAAACTATAATATATTATTCTATTGTTAGTATCTTCAATGCTTGAAGCTTTAAAGTTCAAGTCCCAGAAACATTTTTAACTTTCAAATTTTAAGGTGTCATCGAAAAACATTGCCTATACTTTGCCATTCATTTGAAGATTCTTGTACCACTTCTTCTAAATTCAGAGCACGACTAATGTCTTCCCCTTCTTGTTCTTGGTGACTCGCAGGCTCTTGTACAGGACCTACCAAGGTACAAGAGAAAAAGGCAAGTGAGTGTGATGTGACGTATAGTGTAAGAAAAATGCAAATATAGCACTTGAGAACAAAGGACACATGATGGGAACAGTACTACACAATTACTTCAGATACTGTAAATTCATTATACGGTCTTGGAAAAAAATTTTTTTTTTAATTTAATCCAATATACTGTTATCCTGGAATAATTTTTGAACTCTGTATTTCTGTACACAGAGCTCCACATAAAAAACAAGGAACCATAAACAGCAAAAAACCCAAATGATTTTTGGGTTGCACATGCAACTATTAGTTCATCAAGTGTGGTCTTTGGCTATTAGTGCTTGATTCCTCAATAACTTAAGGGAAGTGCTTTGTGCTCTCCAAACAAAACATATGGATTCCTGCCCTCAGCAGTACTACTGCTATGCCACGTACCAGTGTAACCATGAGCCCGTTTCATGTGCAGTTTCATATTGCTTTTCTGGGTAAATCCCATTGCACAGTAATCACATTTATAAGGTCTCTCTCCTGTGTGCCTTTTCATGTGGACTTTAAGAGCACTCTTCTGGTTAAATGCCTTTTCACACAGTGTACACTGAAACGGCCGTTCCCCTTTATAAAGAAGAAAAACATACTTAATACTTTTTCCTTTCAACATTAACATACGGTTCGGTATTTTAAGATGATCTAGAAATGAAACAGACATCATTTTCCTTGAGACTTTCTCCAAACAGTGCTATAGCTCCATATTGTCAGCAAAAATCTCAAATTAAATGTCAGAATAGATACATAAGTACTAAATCATTGATATTATCTTTCCCATCCAATTTCTCATCTAAGTAAGTTACTTAACAGAGGTACAAAAAAAATCAATTTACTGATTTGACTTTTCTGTACTCAAGGAAATCATCACCTTTTTACACCATTTAGAGTAATGCAGACAAAGCAATGTACTAGAATTAACAAAGCTGATGCCTTTAAGAAACTAAAAAGTCAAATATGTTAAAAAGAAAAAGTGTCCTGGTAATTCTACATGGGACTTGTGGCCTCCTATGCCAAGAGCAACTAGTGATTCCCATATCCTACTTACTGTTCCAATTCTGTTAGAATACTATTAGTTTCTAACTATAAACACAGGAACACATTAACGTAAATATTTTAAAATTTAAAAATACCTACTTTGGAAAATCAGACTTTTGCTTCAACACTCAACGCCACAACCTCTGACATGAACACCAGACACACTGTTGTATGTCATTAAGGACTTCTAAAAGCACTAAGATACACCTTGTAATTAGTTAGCACAAGAAAGCACAAGCGCAGGAGTAAAAATACTTTTCCAAGTTCTTCCTTGAAGGACCAATATCTCTCTCCCTTCATTACCTGGATGTTAGTGTTCCCACATGCATGCCAAATCCAACTTCTCAGACAATCAACAGAAGGTCCTTTAAAGCACAGCAATTTTCTTTCTATTTTTGTTAACAACATTTTCACTAGTTTGAAGAGAAATCTAGGTTTCCTCAAATACTTCTGATTCAATTTTTTATATTCAGTGAAGGTCAACAGCCTTTTTAGTGTAATGGATTACCACACAGTTTTTGGTAGAAATGGAAGCAACTGCTTCCCTCCAACATTTCAGCAAACCGCTCTTCACTGATAAATCTTAACTAACAAGATATTTAGAGCTATTCAGAGAAATAATGTGTTTTCCTTCTGGCCATTGATTCAGTAGATATTACCCATTAGAAATGGTTAAAAATGTTTAATCAAGACAGAAATGACAAACACTTTGTCACAGACAAGGACAGTACCTTTATGAAAACTAGACAGTTTAGATTTAGATTAACCTTTCCTATCATAGTTTATATAAGTGCATCCATCTAAACACTTCTGTGGAACACATTTTCACTCTTGGTCTTAAGTGATTTCTAAAAGAACATTCTCTTCTGAAAGAATTACTATCATATGGATTGACCTACTGTTGTCTGACATTGCTGAAACACAAAAATAAATATGAATTTAGCAAGGTCTGTTACAGCCTAGCACATGAGCACCCTAGGAAAGAGAAATACAAAAATATCTAAGGAATTAAGGATTTACTGAGTGAATGACAAGTCATTCCAAAGCAGAAAGAAGTTTTCCTATGATGGTGAAGACTTATGAGAAACAGATTAATAAAAGGACTCTGCTCTGTTCTCAGCCTTCCTGAACTGTTCTGTGTCTATTACAGTGGGGCAGCAGCATGAAACTAAGCATGGAAAATGGCAACCGGTCATCTTTCCTGCTATCTACATATTTTGTGGAACCCTTAAAGTAGGAGACATAACTTTTTTAAGAGTCTGTGTTATTTAAGTCAGTTTTGCAAAAAGCAAATTATTGAGGGATTCTGAAGAATTTTTATCTCCTTGGATTTTAACTCTCACTTCTCTTCCTACCCACGGCAGAACCAGAATGTTCCTTCTTAACACAGTAACCACAAAACAGCTTGATGCTGGGGAAAGAGAAAGCTTTGGCTGACTCACTGAAAGAGAGAGTTATTCTTTTGTGGGAATCTTCTTATTCCACAGCACATCCAGTCAAATTCATTGGTCCCCTCCAGCTTAGTAGCAACATAGATAACTTTCCCCTGTTCTCTTTAAGTTTAGCAGCCATGACAGCTCTTTATTGGTAGCGGTGGTAGGGAAAAGAAAGAACTTGTTTCAGAGAACTGACTCCTATATTTTGAACTCATGTTGTCAAGAAGACTGTCCATCAGGCACAGAAGGTGACAAGGAGGGTAGCTGGGCTATCGTCCTATGTACAGCTTCCAAGTTAGAGCAGGGCAGAAGCTGCAACCTGAACAGCACTTACATCACAGAAAATGAGTGCTCCCTAGGAGAAGCCAGTATAGACTTCCTATAGAGTAACTGTTGAAGAAAATAATTAAGTGGAAAAGAACACAACAAATTAAAGGCACTGGCATTAGAAACAGATGACCTGTACAAGCAGCTCAGTGACAATGAAGCACTGCATACAGCAGTCAATATCAGCAGTCAAGTCTGTCCCGTGTTTAACATCACTGAGCACACCCACTCATTTGCATTCTTCTACATGCTTGAGGATGATCACATCCAGTGTCTTTACATCACTTCAAACAATGCTTTAAAATATGCTTTTATTAATCTGTTTCAAAGCCTGATAAACTTTTAGATCAAAGCTCATGCATTCACATTACCACTGCAGTACTGCCAGTCCCAAAATACAGATCAGCTTAGTGAAGCACATAAGTTTTCAAGTTTGCTGTTCCTCCTTTTAATTTCCAAACATATGAGGTAAGAAATTGACTTGATTTTTTAAGCTGAAGTTGATATTTAAATGCAGCTAGCTGAAAACATAAGCAAGGACTCCAAACATAACACCCAGATATTCACAAGAAAACCTTGCAAGATAAAAATAATTTCTGGTGTCACCTGTGTGGATGCGACTGTGTCTCTCCAGCTGACTTGGCTTAGCGAAAGCTTTTTCACAAGTATCACACTTAAACACTCTAGGCTTCTGGGAACTCAGTGAAGGTCCACCCTGATGGGTTTGCATGTGTTCCTAAGCCAGTATAGGAAAAAAAAAAATTCAGACCCTTTTAAAAGACTTCAGTACATAACATAAAAATATATTCACACCTTGAAGACAAAAGCAGAGGATCTTAGTCATCAGCAGACAAGCTGGAAGAAAATGGAAGCCTGCATTTGTTTTTTTCTTTTAATTGAGAGATTATTTTTGTGTATCAACTCTCTCTAAGGCTGAACCATTGGTATCTTTACACTTCTGCAAAACTCCATCAATAACTTTACGTCTTTCTTTTGTGGCATACATTAGTCCCTTCACTAATTATCTGAAGCATAATAAAACACAAAAAACCAAACCAGAGTTCTTTAAATGCTTTGTTCATCTACAAAGAGGTATTTTGACAACTGTGCATTGTATGCTAATGTAAGATTTTCCCCCCTCTCCTCTACAGTATCCCATCCTCCCTCCTGGTCTACGTAGGTATTCCTCAGCACCGGAATTGGTAACACTGTAAAACTGTACAGGCCTCAAAGAGGCAACTATCACAACATACACACACACAGCTGCATGATGTCAAGATGTAAACAGAACCACTTCACAACGGACTCTTAATTGAAAAAAACACCAGAAAATAAAATCACTAAGGTTCTTACAGGTAAAATAGCAGTATGCTTTATCTTTGCGAAGAAGCATCAATACCAGTTGTTTTTAATACACCGATGCTGGGCCCAGAAGTTTTGCAAACTCAGAAGAGTATCTTATGTTACCTATAAAGTTTTTCATTTTATTTATCAATACCAAGATAAAATTAAAATTACAAAAGAAAATAAATAAAAATATATATAAATACAAAAATCTAATCAAGAACTGTCTGTGAAACAGTACTGCAAATACTTGTCCACTTTCTAAACTGTGTGTGGATATTCTTTTCTAGTCTATTTCATTACAGACTAAACTATTAATTAGTCTTTACTATACCTAAACAATAAGCCTTCTTGATGTCTATGAAGTCCTACTCCTCACTCCACGAACTGAAGCAAACTGTGTCTGCAGAGTTTGTTTACACTGGAAAATCAGCGAGACAGTTACACAGAAGAATATTATTACTACAGTAATTATAATAATATAGTACTATAGGGAAATAATATAAGGTCTTCTTAGAAAAATCAGATATCTATAAACCCCAGCTTAGGTGGAAATAAACAAAATCTTTTGGATTTATCTTGTTCATTACCCCCTCAAGCACTGAAATGGTGGAAGCACACTATGACCTACTCCAGAAAAATTATTTGAAACCAGTTGCTTCTTTCTTCCACCACAAAACCCATGCAAAAAACCAAACAAAACCAAACCTCCAAATCCCAACAACCCACCACTCCATTTTCTACTTGAAAGCAAAGATATCATCCAGATAGCCCTGTAAAACTTTCTATCAGCTTTCTCTGAAGAAACAGTTTGTGATGCAATTCTGTTCCACTGATCTGTGCATCTCTTACACTTTTCCTGTAAAATAAATATACTTCTGAAAATACTTCATGGAAATGCAACATTCTGAAGTGCAATCATCTCTTTATACTCAGTATTTTACTGATTGTTCATGTGATGTTTCACAACTTTATCTGTGTAATTCTTTTATTCTTCAGAGAGCAATGATCTTGGGGCACCAAACAACCATTATTTAATCAGAAAATAAGATCAGGAAACTTTCTTTGAAATGACTCATGCATTGGTATGTCACTCTTATATTATACCCCATCTTTCCTCAAACATTAATTGTAACCACCTCTGGAAGTGTGGCAATAAGAAGTTTGTTTCATTCCATTGTTTTAATAAGATGATAAGGCCTTTTTCCTTTCATCTTGGAATCATGTCTGTGCCTTATTTACTGTCAACAGTCAGCTTGCAGAGAGTCCCACTACATATTGATATGAAATTGGACAGTTTAGTCACTGTGCACGTCTTAAGATTCTTATATCTGAAGCTGTAAAATAGGACAGTAACCCACATCCAAAGGGGAACTGAAGTCACTGGACTGAAAAGTCTTGATACTGGGGTAAGGTGGGTGGTGGAGGTGTTTGTACATGATTTCTAAAGAGGATTTTCTTGTGGATAATTGTGAATCTGCTCGTACTGGTATCTTTGGAAAAAACACATACATAGCTAAGTACTGGCATCTAAACATTGATACCCTTACCTCTTACTGGGTTTTTCTGAAAAGCCTGAAGTTTGGCAGTGCCCTTAATATTTTTGGTGATCTCCAGAATTCCATCAGTATAAAATGAAGACCATGAATAACAGATCACTAAACCCTTCCCAAAATCCTAAGACAAATCCCATGGTTTCATTTAGCTTTGTTGAATATGCTGTTAAAGGCTGCTCACAGCTGATGCTGCTATTAACACCTTCATAAAGAGAAGAGTCTGATAAGGGGTGGAATTTGTTTTAGTACATAATGGTCCAGTGGTAAATGAAACTGTCCTTTAAGACATTTAAGATCAAAGCCAACCATAAACCAGCACTGACAAGTCTACCACTAAACTATGTCTGCTAAGACACTGTCCAGAGTGCCACATCTACACGTCTAAATACCGTCAGAGTTGGTGACTCGACGACTTCCCTGTACAGCCTGTGCCAGTGCTTGACAAGCCTTTCAGCGAAGAAATTTTCCCTAATATCCAACCTAAACCTCCCCTAACACAATTGAGGTTATTTCCTCTTGTCCTATTGCTCATTACCCTGCAGAAGAAGCCAACCCCCACCTGGTCACAACCTCCTTTCAGGGAGTTGTAGAGAGTGGTAAGTGACCCCCCAACCTCCTTTTCTCCAGGCTAAACAACCCCAACTTTGCTCAGCTGCTCCTCCTAAGACTTGTGTTCCACGCTTTTCACCAGCTCCATTGCCTTTGGACATACTCCAGAACCTCAATGTCCTTCTCAAAGTGAGGGCCCAAAACTGAACAAAGGATTTCAGGTGTGGCCTTGCCAGCATGAAGTACAGAGAGACAGTCACTGCCCTGCTCCTGCTGGCCACACTGACACAGGCCAGGATGCCATCGGCTTCCTTGGCCACCTGGGCACACTCTGGCTCACGTTCAGCCGCTGCCAGTCAGCACCCCAGGTCCCTTTTCCACTGTCAGCTTTCCAGCCCCTCTGCCCCCAGCCTGTAGCGCTGCCTGGGGTTGTTGTGGCCCAAGGGCAGGACCCAGCACTCGGCCTTGTTGATCCTCACACCACTGGCCTCAGCCCATTGATCCAGCCTGTCCAGGAGAGACAGGCTCTGCAGAGCCTTCCTGCCCTCCAGCAGATCAACGCTCCTGCCCAACTTGGTGTTGTCTGCAAAATGACAGAGTGCACTCGATCTTCTTGTCCAGATCACTGATAATGATATTAAATAGACCCAGTCCCAGTACTGAGCCCTGGGGAACACCACTTGTGACCAGCCAGCAGCTGATGTAATTCCACTGACCACCACTCTCTGAGCCTAGACATACAGCCAATTTTTTCCCAGTGAACAGTGAATCTGTCCAAGCCATGGGAAGTCAGTTTCTCCAGGAGTATGCTGCGGGTAATAGTGTCAAAGGCTTTGCTGACATCCAGGTAGACAACATCCACAGCCTTTCCCTCCTCCACTGAGTGCATCACTCTGTCACAGGAAATCACGTTACTCAATCAGGGCCTGCTTTTCATAAACCCATACTGGCTGTGCTTGATCTCCTGGATGTCCTGCATGTGCCACATGATGGCACTCAAGATGAGCCGCTCCATAACCTTTCCTGGCATTGAGATCAGGCTGAAAGGCCTGTAGTTTCCCACACCCTTCTTCCAGCCCTTGTAGATGGGCATCACAGGTGCTAAGATCCAGTCAACTGGGACCTCCCTGGTTAGCCAGCACTGTTCATCATAAATGGTTGAAAGTGGCTTTTTTAGCTGTTCTGACAGGTCCTTTGGTACCCTTGGGTGGATTCCATCCAGTCCTATAGATGACTTGTGCATGTCTAAGTGGTGTAGCAGCTCCCTGACCATTTCCCCTACCTCCACTGAGATGGCTACGGTGCTGCACACACCAGTACAGGGACATTTCAAATGTGCTCCAGTGTAGTCAGCACACTGGGGTGGAGCCCGAAGGATGTCGCTGGCACAAGAACCCTCAAACACTGGCGTGCTGCCCTCAAGCTTATCTCCAGTAAGTCTGGTTTTATCCCTTTCTCCCTACAAATCTAGTTTAGATGGTCTCTTTCAATGAGCCCTGCTAACTCCTCAGCAAAGATCTTTTTCCCCCTTTGAGACAAGTGTAGCCCATCTGTAGCAGGCCTGCTGTTGTGTAGACCAATCCACGATCAAAAACCCTAAAATTCTGCTGGTGATGCAAGTCTCAAGACAGTTATTGATCTGCTGGCTCTTCCTGCCTCCTCCTACATCATTCCCTGTAACTGCAAGGATAGAAAAGAAGATTACTTGTGCTTCTGATCCCTTAACAAGTTGTCCCAAGGCCCTGAAGTCTCTTGTGCCTGCCCTTGAACTTCTTATTGCAACTTCAATTGCTGCCTCCCTGAAAAATCAGTTACGGATAATAATCCGAGGGACATACAAGGGTAAGAAGCTGTCTTGTTATATATTTAACCTGGGCCCAGCACATAATAGAAATTAAGGTTTAATTATGGAAAAAAGAAGTAACACCAGCCAGTTATAAGAAAACAAATTGAAGAGAGACTGGTATTTGGAGTTTGTTATCATTATTTAAGGAAAACAAGTATCGAGACTCTTTTGGTTTTTTTCCTGGAAAATTTCTTCTAAGTCAGAGGTTAAGAGTTTCACAACAACACATTTTATGATAGTTTCCAATAGTCTAGCTGACAGACATGATCACTCCAAGGGGGTGAACTTCACAAAGAGAGTATATTTCCTTAAAATATTATATCGAAGTGAAAGAAAATCTACTGAAGAGCTCTCCTAAAAGCTAATATAAAGATAATATAAATGAATATAAATACATTGCCTTTGGCTCCAAGAACTTCTTGCTATAAATTCTGGAAAGCTGGAAAAATTCTGGCAACTTACATGTTTCCTCTTTTTTTAAAGTTCTTCTTCAAATTATTTCTTTTAAGTATCTCTCAGAGGTTAAGATACCGGCCTGAACAAAGCACTTGTCTAGTACAGCCCAATATTCCTAACAAGAACATTCTATAATCCAATTAAGAACTTAGGTACTCTACTAATTTTTTTAAAAGACTTGGAATTATTAGGTTGTTCATAATCTAGAGAAAACAGAGAAAATATCACTAGACAACAGCTATAATATAAGGACTTTTCAAAACAAAAGCTTCCTCTACCACTTGTACTCACACGACAGAGCATCTACAAATGAAATGCTAAGACGGTAAAGCAGGTAACTTCGTGAGATACCAAAATATTATCTGGACATCAGGATTAGCACTGATGATAGTCATATGTAAATGAAGTAAATGAAATCTTTTCCTGACACTACTACTTGCATGACAGGCATTAACATTTTTCATTCTGTAGTCAGTATATGCATTAAAATCCTCTCCATGCTTCAGAAGAGAGTTCTCTATCTGTGCATACTTTATCCCTTAGACTCCCTCTCTCAGATGCACACCTCTCACACTGTAAAGGGAAAGCAAAGACAAAGGGCTAATAGGTACCTTTTGTTAATATCACACAAAGTCCAAAACAAAAGGAGTTAAGAGAACAATCAGCTGTTATTACCAAATACCTTGAGATGTGTTGCCCGCTTAAAGGCCTTATTGCAGATGTGGCAAACGTGTATTCGCTCCTTGCCATGAACCTCTTTGCAGTGGTGCGTCAGCATGGTGACGGAATAAAAGGTTTGGCTACACTCAAAACACTGGTGCCCACGAGTTTCTTTTTCTGCTTGACTGCTTTTAGNAAGGCCTGTAGGTTCCCACACCCTTCTTCCAGCCCTTGTAGATGGGCATCACAGGTGCTAAGATCCAGTCAACTGGGACCTCCCTGGTTAGCCAGCACTGTTCATCATAAATGGTTGAAAGTGGCTTGGCAAGCTGTTCTGACAGGTCCTTTGGTACCCTTGGGTGGATTCCATCCAGTCCTATAGATGACTTGTGCATGTCTAAGTGGTGTAGCAGCTCCCTGACCATTTCCCCTACCTCCACTGAGATGGCTACGGTGCTGCACACACCAGTACAGGGACATTTCAAATGTGCTCCAGTGTAGTCAGCACACTGGGGTGGAGCCCGAAGGATGTCGCTGGCACAAGAACCCTCAAACACTGGCGTGCTGCCCTCAAGCTTATCTCCAGTAAGTCTGGTTTTATCCCTTTCTCCCTACAAATCTAGTTTAGATGGTCTCTTTCAATGAGCCCTGCTAACTCCTCAGCAAAGATCTTTTTCCCCCTTTGAGACAAGTGTAGCCCATCTGTAGCAGGCCTGCTGTTGTGTAGACCAATCCACGATCAAAAACCCTAAAATTCTGCTGGTGATGCAAGTCTCAAGACAGTTATTGATCTGCTGGCTCTTCCTGCCTCCTCCTACATCATTCCCTGTAACTGCAAGGATAGAGAAGAAGATTACTTGTGCTTCTGATCCCTTAACAAGTTGTCCCAAGGCCCTGAAGTCTCTTGTGCCTGCCCTTGAACTTCTTATTGCAACTTCAATTGCTGCCTCCCTGAAAAATCAGTTACGGATAATAATCCGAGGGACATACAAGGGTAAGAAGCTGTCTTGTTATATATTTAACCTGGGCCCAGCACATAATAGAAATTAAGGTTTAATTATGGAAAAAAGAAGTAACACCAGCCAGTTATAAGAAAACAAATTGAAGAGAGACTGGTATTTGGAGTTTGTTATCATTATTTAAGGAAAACAAGTATCGAGACTCTTTTGGTTTTTTTCCTGGAAAATTTCTTCTAAGTCAGAGGTTAAGAGTTTCACAACAACACATTTTATGATAGTTTCCAATAGTCTAGCTGACAGACATGATCACTCCAAGGGGGTGAACTTCACAAAGAGAGTATATTTCCTTAAAATATTATATCGAAGTGAAAGAAAATCTACTGAAGAGCTCTCCTAAAAGCTAATATAAAGATAATATAAATGAATATAAATACATTGCCTTTGGCTCCAAGAACTTCTTGCTATAAATTCTGGAAAGCTGGAAAAATTCTGGCAACTTACATGTTTCCTCTTTTTTTAAAGTTCTTCTTCAAATTATTTCTTTTAAGTATCTCTCAGAGGTTAAGATACCGGCCTGAACAAAGCACTTGTCTAGTACAGCCCAATATTCCTAACAAGAACATTCTATAATCCAATTAAGAACTTAGGTACTCTACTAATTTTTTTAAAAGACTTGGAATTATTAGGTTGTTCATAATCTAGAGAAAACAGAGAAAATATCACTAGACAACAGCTATAATATAAGGACTTTTCAAAACAAAAGCTTCCTCTACCACTTGTACTCACACGACAGAGCATCTACAAATGAAATGCTAAGACGGTAAAGCAGGTAACTTCGTGAGATACCAAAATATTATCTGGACATCAGGATTAGCACTGATGATAGTCATATGTAAATGAAGTAAATGAAATCTTTTCCTGACACTACTACTTGCATGACAGGCATTAACATTTTTCATTCTGTAGTCAGTATATGCATTAAAATCCTCTCCATGCTTCAGAAGAGAGTTCTCTATCTGTGCATACTTTATCCCTTAGACTCCCTCTCTCAGATGCACACCTCTCACACTGTAAAGGGAAAGCAAAGACAAAGGGCTAATAGGTACCTTTTGTTAATATCACACAAAGTCCAAAACAAAAGGAGTTAAGAGAACAATCAGCTGTTATTACCAAATACCTTGAGATGTGTTGCCCGCTTAAAGGCCTTATTGCAGATGTGGCAAACGTGTATTCGCTCCTTGCCATGAACCTCTTTGCAGTGGTGCGTCAGCATGGTGACGGAATAAAAGGTTTGGCTACACTCAAAACACTGGTGCCCACGAGTTTCTTTTTCTGCTTGACTGCTTTTAGTCACATTAGGGGAAACTTCTGTCACCTATAACAATTTACAAATACACTATCAGATAATTTCATACGCACATCCGCATTGACTTATTTTTCAAAAACTACCTCAACATGACAAATTTTTGGACAGCATCTTCAGGCAACTTAAAGTCAGTTATATGTAAATATAAACTTCTATTTCACTGCTCTAAAGAATGACACATATATGTATTTTAAGAAAACAACATTAATTAACTATGATCAAATTGACTTAACACATCATAAATAGAATGTGTGTGTATCTGTATTTTTCTACATTCAGTTTTATGTTCCTGAACATCTCACATGATCCTCAATTTCCCACTAAATAAAATTCAAAGCCAAAAGCATTTCAGACAGAAAAAAAATTATCTCTGATTTTGAAGAGGAAAATAATATTTTCTATTTGTTTAACTTCTTTACTAGGGATTCGGTTTGCATAAAGAAGTAAAGCTCTAACTCCTGAAGTACTGAAACACAATGAAAAATTGATAGAATTGGATGATTGTGTGCTGTATTATTGTTTTGTTTTAATTAGTGAGAACTGCCTGGAAAAACTACTTTCTTCAGATGATTTAACACCAAATTCCTTCAACTTTATAGATACAGAAGAATCCTAAGTACGGTAACAGAGAAAGCAACAAATGAAGTCACCATCTGCCTCTCCCATTTCTCCTAATTTAGAGCTTGTCTTACCAGGCTGGTTGAAAACATTCATTCTGCCTTCAAGAAAACAAGTCTGAACCACTTTTTCTAGTATCAAAACTGTACTATGTATGTAGAAGTTTCTATTGTGATTCAAAGGCATAAGAAGTTGAAGACTATGTTGCACCATCACTGGTACAACGTGGATACAGAAAGAGAATGGGAAACGGGTACCAGTAGGTGCTATTTTTTAACCCCAGCTCCAAAATTTATCTATTTTTATTATCTAAATACCGACTTACTTGGAAATTTTTGGAGCAGTCTGTGTTGAGCGCATGATTATGTGATTTGTAGAAGGAAACATCTTATTAATTACATTTCTTTTTTTGTATGAATATGTATATATATATGAAAGTGGTTTTTAACTCAAAACTTAAAACAGCATCTGGGTGACTAGGAAGTCACAGAGAACCTCTTCCCAATACTCTTGTGTGGGAATGACATCAACCCTCACAATTCAGGATAAAAAGAAATTATTCCAGTATTTTGATTAAATAAAAGTCCTTTACCACAAAAGATACAGAAACGTATAGTATCTACCTGATACGTTATTTCATCGGAATTTGCAGGTGCTGAATGGGGTGCATGGCTCACCAGTATGACTTGCTGTGATCCTGATCCACTTTGGCTAGCAAGACTGGAATCTGTGAGTATAGCAGGGAACTGCTGACCCTGTCAGAGAGGGGAGCACAAAAAGAAAAAGAGTAACTATATTTAAAAAGCTCTATTTAAACAGATAACTGCGGTCATGTAAGTTTTCACATCTCAAAAGAACTTTTCTTTTTCCTTTAGAAAGAAGCATTTCAGAATCCTATCTGAACAAATGCAACTGTTTTCCCTCCTTTTCTCCTTTAAATTTAAATCTAACAATTTAAGGATAACAACAGCTGGAAGTTTGTAAGACTAGATTCAGTTCTGATTAATTTTTACCAGCCTTGTGTGAAATGCTGAATATTTCAGCCTTCCCTTGCCTTTCTTTAACTCCTGTATTCTGCTCTCCTGCATGGCCTTCCCACGGCATCTTCTTTTATTTAAATCTCTTAATTAAACATACTTCCAAACCCCATGAAATCATGATACAAAATCACTGCTTAGGATACATGATTACTAATATCTTACTACTTCTATTTCTATGCTACTTTTAATGACTTTTCAATTTCCCCAGGAAACACTTTTTTTTTACATACTACCTGTCTATCCCCCATGATTTCCTGTGTTTGCATAGCTGTTATTATTCAATGTTTCAATTTTATTTATGCTTGTCTTAACAGGAGGCACAGGATCTTATTAATAAACAGCAACACTGCCAAATGTAATCACTTAAATTATTACAAAGTCTGAAATGAAACCATGTTCTGCTTTGTTACTCTGTGATACCAGAAATCACAAACATATCATAAGAATTATTTAAGAAATCTTTTCTTCCCTTTCCGAGAGCAAAACTGCAGAGGGAAGCATACAACTTTCCTTCACCGGTTTCAATCACACCACATGCAAGATAAATAGTATTTAATTTATACACATTTACACACTTTAACTCAGGTCAAAAAGTAAATAAAAATCAATCTAAACCTAGTTAAGCCAAGAAAATTGAAGAAACAGCCCAAGTTTTCAGATGTAAAATCTACACTGAAATGTCAACCACACAACCCTAAATGTTCACTTTGTAGTCTTTTAATATTATTTTTTTATCTCCCCACTCTATTTGCCAATGTCTTTGGCTCTTGATGACACCACAAAATTCTTAAATTATGCTATAAATGAGACTAATAGTAAGGTTACTGGGGAGATGATAGTCCATACAGCACCATTTTTATAAAATTTCTTATAATGCCACGTATTATTAGAGATAGTCAATTAAATTCTGTCCTGTTATTTGCTGTGAAAAGAACTGTCGCAACTGCTCTTCAACTCCCAAGTTCACAAGTAGGAAAAAAAAATTATCCCATGAAATATTGTATTTCAGAGTACTAAGTTGTACTACTGAATAGTGATAATGAAGTACATAGTTTAACACCAAAAACTGACCTCAAACACTGTTTGAAACAGTGGAACCTATCTGTTCATTTAAAAAAACAAGCAACCCTGCAAAATTTATCTGCACTTCTGTTTAAACAGTTCATGTTTCTAGATGCCATACACACACAGTTGGCAGAGAGAAGGAAAATTAAATAATTTTTCAAATACTATGTATTTACAGGACAAAATTATTTTCTAAGCAAAATCTCCAATTCCTGCCCTGTAAGACAGAAAGATCAATTTATCAGTCAGTTCAGAAAAGCATCTTACCTGTGAAGTGATATTAAGTGTAACTGCATCAAGACCACCTGACAACATTCCCTGAGTGTCAGCAAGAGTCAAAGTGACACTACCATCCCCTCCAACTCCTGATGAAGACATCACCAAATTCTGTGCAGAAACTGCAGACTGAGATATAGGTGTTGCTGGAGGAAGGTTTGTTCCACCTGTGGTATTAAGTTCTAGAATATATGCAAAATCGTAAAAATTATCTGTTACATACATAAACTCTAAACTGCAAACTTATTTTAAGTAAACTTAGTAATTTCTGTTTCTCATTGCTCAGACTTTCTATTTTGGAATCAACAAAATTGGTTAAACAGCTAATCAAGCATCTAAAATTGGCAGTCAGATGATAAAATTAGAAAAATAACATTTAAACGTAGCTTCATGAACATAGTATTGCATGCACAGGTGGTCATGTGCGTATACAAACATATATAGGTAGAAATTCATATACACACTTAAAATCTCAAAATTTGAGTACTAGAGCAAATTTGATATTTAATCACTTCTGCAGCAAAGGCACCAGATTTTGTCATCCTCCAGTTTATAGATACAGTTCTTCAGTACTCTTGTAACTGCCTAAAAGTACTAATTTAAGATACGTCTTCTTATTTTCATTTTTCTTCTTACTGTGTGGAATAAAGTTCATTTAAACTGACATAACAATTTAAAGCTTGTGAGAAAACACAAAACACTCAAAGTTCCTGAATCACGATGTGCAAGATTATACCATTTCATCCTAATATTTATTTTTAAAATAAAATATTCTTTTCAATTAGAAATATCATTGTATGCGTACCTGGAGCATTTAGTGAAGGGCCCTGAGAAAGAAGCTGGTCATTGCTTATAGTTAATGTAGCACCTGTAGTCTGACTGCTGATGGTTGGTGCTGTCAACCTTAAGCCAGTATTCAGATCAGTGCTTCCAGAATTATGCTGAATAAGATCTTGGCCTGAATAGAAATAAGTCCTATTGTAACTAGAATAGTCTCAACATTATTCTGCTACTGTTCTAACAACTATAAGCAACAGATCATAAAATAATAAAAGTAGAAAATACAACCAAAACGTGGAATTAATTTCTACACATGCAGATTTTTATGCAGAGGTTTGAGAAGTTTTTAATACAGATGTGATTATGCAAATCCAGATACTAACATGTACTGAAATACCTCAGATTAGTAATATTTAGACAAATATGGATCTGACTTATCTAGATTCAAAGCACCAACTTGATCAATCTATAAAAATCCAGCTGTTAACTGAGGCTATAAATAAAACAGTGAACCAGTCTAATGTGTTCTCAAAGCAAATGTGTTTGGTTTTCAAATGTGGATTTGAGGAGTGTCTTTTAAAGTTGATGAATATACAAAAAATACACCATGGGAAAACTGGACTCTGAAAATTCTCGTATGCTACTGTATAGGTACTTTATGAAATAGAGATCTGGTATCATTAAAGATTTTTAAAAACACAAACCAGATATTGTAAGAGTGATTTCTTGAGGACTTCCTGATGAGGTCGCAGTAGTAGAACCCGAAGCATGAGCTAGAACTTGACTCAAACTGGAATTATTTATGGTCAACATTATCTCATGTTGCCCATTTGTAGATGACACCATACCCTGTGAAGTCATGACTTGAGTAATGTCTTGTGCACCTAAATGTAAGTGGCAGAACAAAAAAAAATTCCATTAATATCCTTTGGTGGAATTTTTGACATAACTTTTTAAAGCAATTTATACATTATTTTCTGAACTACTATAATCAGTGCAGCCAAGGGGAGATGCTAGAACTTGCAGTCTAAAATATAAATTTTTTTCACATTCAATTTATTCCTCTCCAGTTAAGATTTTCAGAATGAAGATTTTGTATTTTGCTCAAGACTACTGAAGTTCTTAGGTATTTTCACTATATAGAATCGTAGAATGGCCTGGGTTAGAAGGGACCCTAAAGCTCACATAGTTCCAACTCCCCTGGCATGGGCAGTGACAACTTCCACTACACCAAGCTGCTCAAAGCCCCATTCAACCTGACCTTGAACACTTCCAGGGATGGGGCATCCACAGCTTCTATGGACAACTTGTTCTAGTGCCTCATCACCTTCACCTTCAAAAGAATTTCTTCCTAATATCTAATCTAAACCTACTCTCTAATTCACCTTCTGAAAAAAAGCTGTATTAAGGTACGGTAACACAAAGCTGTAAAACTTGCTGAAGATGCTCAAGCAACAACTGCAAGTTTATTTTATTACGATGAGGTGTTTGGTGGGAGTGGGGGGGTAATACTTACTGTGTAAGTACTCTTACTGTGGGTAATACCCTAAGTAAAATTAAGAAACTGAAAGCACAATAAAACTTCTGACAGTGCTTACCATTAGCGCTGGTTGTCAGCACGGACTCCTGCTCAGACAGGGACCCTATTGTCATGTTAGCAGATGATGTTACTGTGGGCTGCAAAGACAAGCCTGATATGGGCTGAATAACCACATTAGCTGGCACTGCATTTTCTGGTGCCTGGAGGGAGGGATTCTGTGCAGCCATGGTGGGATCTCCAGTCAGCTGCTGAGTAAGTAAATTACTCTGCTGTAATGTCTGCTGTAGGATACTTGGATCGATCTGAAAAACAAGTTTTCTGCAATCAATCTGAAGTTAACAAAATGGGTTAAATGAGTATTCTTAACATAAGTTCAGAACACATATTTATTGTATATAGAGTATATATAGTACTGAAAATTTATAATTAACAATTTAAAATTTAAATTTAATTTGTATGTGTCTGTATATAGCCAGTCTCTAAAGTGACTATGTAACCAGTCTATTCAGATTCACCTTCCCTCCCTTCCCAAAGCAAAACGTTTGGGAAATCATGATCAGTTACATATCAGCATGCCTGGCCCCAGGTAAACACATTGCTGGTATACTGTACTGACTTATTAGTGCATGTAATGCTTATCACTGTCTCCAAGCTTTTGAAAGTGAAATGGCATGGAGCAGAGAGAAGACTGATACCAGAAATAATTTATTTTTTCAGCTCCTAGGGGTCATTAAGGTCTCACTTCACAAGCCAACAGCTGTTCTCTATACTTAAAGATAAGACATTTAATTCTTCAGAGGTGTTTAGCAGTTGAGAAAAATAAAATTAAAATGTCTTCCTTTTATGCTTAAAACTCCTTGAGCAGAGGGACTATGAGCAACTCAATGCAACTCTGCAGATGAACCTTCCCTGACCTTGAGGTTGTACCTGGTGACCTCCAGAGGTCTCTTCCAACATCAGAAATTCTGTGCAACTGATCAAACACAACCAATTTCAAGAAAATCATTGTTTCACACATCTCAAATACTTCTAAATGCAATCATCTCACCTCTTCCTGTCGTTCCTTTTACAAGATCACTGGGAATTTAAATTGTGAATCAAACTATTAAAAGCTTGCAAAGCAACACAGTGTCTTATGTTTAGAAAAGCACATTCTGTGCAATAATGTGGGTTTGTTTTGGGGGATGAGAGAGGTGGTGCCTTTTGGCAGTACTTTTGAAGTATAAAGACAAAATGCAATTAAAAGAAAAAAATACATATTTTAAAGCAGTATGTCAAAATCCCAAAGAGGTAAAAAAACCTGAGAAAAATGAAAATGAAAGAAACCAAACCAGCAAAATATCCCACTGTGCAGCTATTTTAAATGTCTTCTAATATTGTACAACTGATACAATATGTTATTGCTCACTCAAGGGAACTCTTCCCGAATTATGTAGGCTCCTTAAACTTTCTTCAGCCTCCAAACTGACTTTTTAGAATTAAAAGCAAGGAACAGTGAGCAACCTACCTGTAACGTTATGTTGTTAATACCAGTGGCATCTATTCCAGAAATCTGAACATTTTGTCCAACCAGATTAGCAGCAAGTTGTAACTGTATTCCTTCAAGAGTGGCCAAGCTACCATCTGTCAAGGACACAGTTAAGTCACCTCCAGCTACCAAAGAAAACAGTTATATTGTAATGTTTTTATTTACCATTACTGACTACCTCTTTCAGTGTGCTCATTTTTACAAATTAAATCAATATAAAAGCTATGTACACACATTTATTTATGACAAGAAAAAGAATTTGAAGTAGACAACTGCCTGTTTTAAAGCTTCATAAATCCCATGTGATTTAAGGATTGCTATTTAGGCACTAGCTAGCAGCTTACAAAACAAGAATCCTTCCAGAGCAGCATTAAGAGATCTGGAAAAAAATTGGTTTAGATTTCCTTGGAAAGTGTGCTGCACCTAAACAAAGCAGCACACAGATGGGATATTTACATTCTGACTCTGAACATACACATGAAAGTTACTGCCACATTTTGCACAGCACAGACATGGTTCAGTATCAAAGTGTCAGAGTTCATCCTCCATATGATATTATGGATGAAAATAAAGGCACATTAGCAATTGAAATCCAAAAAGTCTTTAAAACTTGAAAAGGTTCTAATTTCCAAAGTGGAGAACAGACCACCTCTACAAAAGGTCCTGAGAGAATATAAGGAAAAAGTCATCTTGTGTTTGATGTACCTTCTTCTCCAAACATCTTGAGTGTGATCAACCAGTTTCCTTTGGCTGATGCTTCAAAACCACCTATCCTTTTCTCTTCAGAAGTCTTTAGTACAATAAATCTGGTCTACAATGCACCCAAAAAATGCCTGCCCTGGGCAAAACCCACATTACGAGTCTCAATTTAAGAAGGCCTCTTTCTAGGACATCTGAACATACTATTCCTCCTTATTATGTCCAAAAATCCAAGCAAACATCAATCGATTTTTTATCACAAGTTTATCACTAACTGTGCCTGTCAAATAACATCAGTATCTTCTGAACACCAACAATTTGTTTGTTTTGCACAACAGCTAAGGACAAATCAGGTAAGCTGGAATGGCTGCAGTTACATATAAGACTGATATAATACTCTGAATTTGTGGGAATACCTGCAAAATCACAGACATGTACTGAAAAAAATGCCAAAGCAGCACAGAAAATCAAAGTCTCACTTTGAGAAATGACAGACACTCCAAGACTCGCAATTTAAGTGGTACATTTCATAATACCAAGGCACGTCGCCAGAGACCTGAACACTATCTGTTCTTAAAATCATTCCTGTCCCAAGTTTACCTGAGCACTTACACAAACATTGGGTCAGTGAGCACTTACACAAAAAATACCTGAAAAAAAATTAGAAATTAGCAAGGAACATTCTCAAAAGGTCACTTTCTTGCAACATGAAGCATGCTGGGTATTCTCCACCAGTTGGCCTCAAAGAATGGCCTGTGGCACATTCAATGTGCTAATGCAGCTGTAGTCACTGCCAGTTGGTGACACTTCATATCCTAGGCACTTAATTATCTAACATACTTGCCTACACTACTGGTTTTTTGTATTGCTGAAGAGTTTTCTTGTTTTGTTTTGAGGCTGGAGGTCTTTTGGTTGGTTTTCTTCGGGTGTGGGGTTTTTTTTTCTTTTATTTTGGACAAATAACTATACATGTACAGCAGAGGATATGCACTTAAAAGACACACTTCATTATTCACATAAATAACCAGTGTAGACAAACAGAGCAACTGTTTTGCTCCTTTTCTTTTTTAAAGAAAACCAGAAAGTATTACCACAAAGAATAAAAGCACTCCAGCTATTCGTCATCTGCATTTTCCTCCTCTCTGCAGTGCAACACCACAGCAGAACTGAAGAGACTTTTTTTAGGTGAACTGCATTCTTAAGTAAGTAAATTCCTATTCATGTCACCACTGTGCAACTCTTACCTGTTTGGCAAGAAGTATTTGGCAAAACTTTCTGAACTCTTATAGAAAGCAAATTTCAGAACTCGATCTCCACACCACCACCACTACCAACCGCCACGCCATCTATTTTTACCTGACACTGAAGCAGGCAGGATAGCCTGGCCCACAAGTCCTTGTTGAAGTAAATTTTGATCAAACTGACTCGTCAAAACAGAGTTATTCATGATGAAAACATTAGGGTCTGTCGAGGAGGAATTAAGGAGACTGACTGGTTGTAGTCCCTCAGTTGAAGTCCGGGCAACAGGCTTCCTAACTTTCTTCGTATCCGGTTTATAATGACACTGTATGTGGGTTTTTCTGCGCCCTGAAGTACGAAACCGCAAATCACAGTGCGGGCATTTGAAGGGCTTTGCTCCTGTATGCAGGCGCATGTGGACTTTCAGACTGCCTTTTGTAGAAAAAGAATTACTGCACACATGACAACAGAAGAGCTTCTGGCCTAGAAAAGTTTCAAAACCAGAAAGATAAGTGATTAAACCTCTAAAAAGACTGACAGGACTAAATCATCCATTTAACAAAACCCATAACAGACTCTAAACTAATTTGAACAGAATAAATTTGAAATAATTGGATTTTATCACTTGGCTGCTTTTCAAATGAATTAAGGTTCTCAATGAAGTGCATATTAACTTTTTTCTTTCACTAAAACTCAATATGCTTTCAAAGCTTTCGTGTAGAATCTTATTTGGTCACCTTCATGCCTCTGTCCTCCTCCTCAACTCATCTTCCTGACTAATCCAGTTGTTTCAACTATACAGCTCATAAACTGGAGAATTAAAGGTTTTATATCAACCTCTTCAGCATTTGGCTCCTACTTACTTAGCCACTCATTTTTTTTTAAATTCCAGCAGCTTTCTTCTTCTGTTTCAATGCTGCCTCAATTAAACAGTATTAACAGATTACAAGTAGGAAATTATTAAAATTAAGTGAGACAACATTCTAAAACAAAATATCAACCCCTCAGAGTAATCCAGAAGTACAGAAATCTGGTCTATACATATACAGTCCTTTTAATCTCTCCTTTCAGAGTGCATAACATCTGAAAAATATCCGTGGTCTCAAATGGAATTTTTAATGTACTACAAGTAACAGCAAACTACAGAGTTTATTTCTTTAACCATATGCACAGCTGTACAATTCACAAAAAGCTTAATGTAAATATCTGGCAGAAAACATGCCACTGCAGCTGAAAACCCACTATAACTTCTGAAATTCCCAAGCCTTTCAGCACAGTATTGCTTCCTAGCTAAACAAGGGAAATAAACCAATGCATTTGGTAAAGAAATCACAAGAGCACTATATGCCTATGATTCCTGCTATTGAGTTTTAGTTTCCATTTACACAGAAGAATCTCTCACCAAATTCCTGAATTACAATTCAACCTACTTCAAATTACAAAACCCTGGCACACTGTTGTCACTTCTTGTTCAACAAAACTAAGTAAACCTCTGACAATAATGGAGAAGAAAGAGCCCAATAACATGAACTAGCAAGACAATGGGAATCTGGCTGCAGCAAACTCATCTAACACAATCAGAGTGCCACAAAAGAAGCCATCTAGCCATCTTTCCCGCTAAATAAAAAATCCCCACCCATTGGGAGAAAGTGGGGCGGAACAACAAGAGAGAGAGAGGAAAACAAAATAAAAAAAATGCAGGATGGAACAACGTGAACATCTGAAGTCCTGTTATTTAAATATGGAATGAGATTATGACCTGACTCTAGGGCCTTTTGTGTAAATACTAGGAATCTGAATAGAAAAAAGAAAGATGGTTGAACTATGTTTTCAGTAGTTTAGTAGTTTTTAGTTAATGTGCACAAGAGAAACTTGGAGGAAAGATGATCACAAATTTGGATGAAAAATCATCGAGGAATGGCAAACACTAAATTGACACTGCTTCCAAATATAGCAAAAATTAGATGTGTTTTATGCCATTGACAGTTACACCACACTACTGGCTACACAACTAACATGTTAACAAGAACTGTTACGTAATCAGGAAACTGGAAAAGCAATGAAGACAGAAATGCAATAGTGTGTGACTTCAATTATCCCAGTTTATGCTACATCAGGATACAGGAGCTAAGTGTTCAGACAAAGAACCATGTACCTCAATGAAAAACTTCCAGCCAGTACTTCCAGTAAAGCTCCAAACTAATTCCCTGGATCAATGCTGATTACAGATGATATCAGGTAGATTCCTGTCCAGGCAACTTTCATTTACAGCTGAGGAACTGAGCAGCTTTTCAAACTGAACTATTTTTAGGGTAGCTCCAAACATTAATACTGTAAAAATCTTCTATACATTTTTAAAAAATAAATTATGTATGTCTCAATATAAAACCAATGAACTATTAGGTGTAGGTGTTGCCCACAGATTACAACAGCATTCCAGAAAGGAATCCAGGCTCAAATGCAGAAAACTACACATGTTAGTTAAACTTCATCCAGCACAAGCTGGCCCAAGTATAAAAGAACATGGAAGAAAACCTCCACAACATAAAATGAATTACAACAGGGAAAAGGTGATGTGGCTTTTGCAGTGAAAATTACACCTCACAAATCTGTGAGCACTCTTTGAAGAAGATGGAATTCCACTGAAAAGACTGTATCTGGATTTTTTGAATTTTACACTGGTTTTATAAGAAAAGACCTTAATAAAAATTCTGTCATAGGATGAAAAGACAGAGTCTTTTCATGAACTAAATAAAAACAGTTCTAAGACTGAACACAAAAGGTTTATACAGACAATTTTCACAAGGCTGGAAGTCAGGAGAATAGTTCTTAAGCACCTGAGTGAGGACTCAAATATTCAAAAAATTGTACTATATGTAATGTGAAAGAGAGAAAGAATAGCAGGTTGGGAAAATCAGTTTAGGGATGTTAAATAATAATTTACAAAGCTCCATTACATATTATAAAAAAGTCTGTACAACTATAAAGAGCATAAAAATTAGGAAAGGGAAACAATTTCTCATTACTTGTCAAACGAAAAACTAGTGGGCTTAGGAACAAAATTATCAAGACAGCAAACTGAAAATCAAACTTGAATCCAGGAACTTACTACTACTGACTCTACTGAAGGCCATTCCTTTTCGCCCAATTTTTCTGGGTTCAGAAAACAACTGGATAAAGCTAATGTAAAATATTCCATTAAAGCTAGCAAGGAGATGCAATCTCTTATTCAGAGTCCCACAATTTGTAAACTGCTTGAACCTGGAGGTACATGACCAAATCTCTGCTTTGTTACTTTCATTCCCCTTACTATCTGCTACTGTCTGAGACAAGATACTGATCTACACAACAATTTCATGTAACGTGAGTACTATCTCTTACTAAACAACATTAGAAAGTACAAATACAGTAAAATGAAGAGGGAGCTTCCATGAGCAAAATAATTATGCATTACAGCATTAAAAGTCTTCAATCTTGTTTTTTGTATTTTTGAAAAGAGATAATAATGAAACTTAATGAAAAGGTAGACAGTTTAAGTAATTAATTAGTTCAGGACTGGGTTTATTACAGAAGTTCAATGGTAAGAAGAAAACAAGTATGAAAGACTTAGAAGGTTTTTTTTAATTAGCACAAAATTGGGGTTGAAAAATAGTACTATTAAAATCAGACCTCTCTCAGTAATACAAAAGAACTACTGTAAAAATCTAAATAGTACAGATATTAGGTTTACATTCAACTCACAAGATTCAAACAGCTGAATGCTCCAGATTTTTGTACACTTATTTTCCAGTTTACTTAGCAGCACAAACATTAATGTTTATAGTTTTTTTCTCAAACTTAATTTTGTAAGATTCCCCTAACTCCACCTTCTTACTCAGAAAAATCATTTATCATTGAAATGCTACAGAAGATTTGACGTGAACATATTCAGGATACTTACATACACAGTTTTTGCATGAGCTAAGACTATGCTTTAGAACCCTAATGATACAGAAGGCTGTAATAACATGGTTTTACTCAGAATGTTCTAATGTGATTCATTAGATGATGTCACAAGTACCAAACTTCCTCCAGCACTGCTGTCCACAGTTCCAAATACTAGATCCCAGTGAAACATAGCATTCCTTGCAAAATCTGTACTTGAAGAGCTGGTCAAGAAAGCAACCAGCTTCTAAACAAAGACATGCAAAACCTTACTGACCTGTGTGTGTTTTAACATGACAATCCAGAGTGGATTTTACAGTGAAACTCTTTCCACATTCATCGCACTTATACGGCTTCTCTCCAGTATGGATACGAACATGCCTAAAAATTCCAGGATACATGTATAAGTGGATTTCTGCTTTTGTGTCAGTTTGTACCAATATTTATTTTCTATCTTACTAATTTTAGAATTAAATACTTATACTAGCATTACACTAAGCAGAACAAGATGATTTAAGTAACTTCATTTTTTCAACAGATTTTTACATGTTTTTATATGCAACTCTTAGAGCAAGAAAAATAATCTGTTCTAAAACTTCATAATAATAATTTTAATAGGAAAATAAATATGAAAAGGCTGGATTAGTCATATTCAGGATATGTAACATTTTGACACACTTTTAAACCACTGTGAAAAAGAAAAAATTACGTAAATATTAATCAAACTTCAACTTGGGCATAGAGAGTTATATGAAACTGTTATTGCTAAAGTTTCTGGTGAACTATTCAGCAAATTAAAAACATATGAAACTTTTCAATTCCTCACCTGACTAAATCACTGGGTTTTTTAAAGCTTTTGGGACAATAACTGCAACAGTTGGCATATTTAGGTTCTGCTTCCAGTTCTGCTTGCTTATCTTTGATCTCACTAATTCTGTCTTTCTCTGCAGCCGACTGGACAAGAACTTTTTCGGAAACAGTGGCACTTTCTTGAGGCCTAATCTTTGCCAGTTCTGCTGTTTCTTCTTCTGTAAAAGTTATGACACCAGGACGAGATTTTCTGGAAGTTCTTTCAGAGCTTTCATCATCATCTTCAACACATGCGACTATTAAATAAAAAAAAAAATTAAAAAAACCCACAAAAAACCCAAAACCAAAACAAAACAAAAAAACCAAAACAAAAAACCAAACAAAAAATCAAACCAAAACAAAAACCATATGCCTGTTTAGTTTAATCTGTCAGCTGAAATTACAAAAAATAGAAGGCCTTATTATTAAACACATGGCCACTACATTACATGCTTGGACTTTAATCTCATTCAGAGGTCTAACTACTCACGTCTCTACTTCATATTAAAAAAAGCTGGATTTATGGTTCTTATTTTTACAATAACTAACACAGGTTAAGTTCTATAAGACAAAAAAATCTTCTACTTCAATGACATACTAAAGTAGCTATGTCACATACAATACCTTTAATGAACTGGACACATCCTGGAAAACTAATTTCTTTAAACAATTTAGATAACAGAGCAATTTCAGCAGCTCTGAACATCAGACATTACCCATGCTGGAAGGCTATATTGTACCATTACTGCTATAGCATTCATGTAATCCACCAAAACATCTGTATTTCTTATGTAGTAAGAACTGTAAAAGTAAAAATGAAATAATTTACCTCCCCCTCCTGTATCTGTAGCTGCTGCTACAGCTGAGGAGACTGCCTGATGTTTTTTCATATGTTTTTTGCAGTGAACAGTTGTTCGAAAGCTTTCATCACAGAATGGGCACTTGTAAGGCTTCATGCTCATGTGAGTTGCCATGTGCCTGGTAAGGCTGCCATTAGTTGTGAAGGAGGTATTGCAAATGCTACAGCTGAATGCTTTAACTCCTTAAAGTAACAGAAACAAATAAGTAGCATGCTATTTGTTTAAGTTTACTCACACAGGACATTTACAAAACCTAAACATGGTTTAAGCTAATATAGAGCTGGTATATACTCTGTTACCTGTATGAGACTTCTCATGTGACTTAAGAACTCCCGAGGAAACAAAACCACGGCCACAGAGTTGGCATTTATAAGGTTTCTCACCAGTATGTGATCGTACATGTTGCTTCAAATGGCTGGATTTCTTAAAACCCTTGTTGCAATATTCACACCTATTAGAAGAAAATTGTTATAATTAGTTTCATGTAATTATTAGCCATAAAAGATCCAGGAAATTCTGTTACAAAAACTAAAAGCGTAACATACCTATATGAACGCCTACTTTGATCTTCATTTTCCTCAAGAAAATGAGGCCGTTGAGTGTGCAATTCAAGTTCTTCCTGTGGTGACTGATCTTGTATCAAGCGAGTGGTCTAAAAATCAAAGCCTCAAATAAATTTCAATAATACAACATTTAAATACAGTCACACAAATAGGCAAGAAAAAAATTTACACAAGTAAATTAATTTTAACACAAGTAATTAAATTTATGCTTTCCTACGTTTTGACAGGAAATTAGGAGTACAATATAATACCTCTTTCATAGTGAGAAGGAAAGCATCAAAATGTTCAGCTACTGAACTGGAATAGACAACCTGGTGCACTTACACTTCTCTGAATCTCCACAAAAACATATCTAAGTTGTCTAGATTTTCTAGTGTTTGAGGAGTTAAATTTAAAACTAGGGCAGCCATTTTAAACACTGAGTAAGCAGCAAAACACAGTGTTGCTGACAGACTTCACTACTTTCTGAACATTCCTGTAAGTAAAAGCCACAACAGACTAGTCCTTGAGAAGAAGAGTATGCTTCAAAATATGAAGCCAAGGGAAATTCCAAAGGCTGTAGGCTGAAATGACTCAAACTCTTCCAGATCCTAAAACCCACATCAGTTCTCTGACAATAACTGCACTTTGCAAACAAGCTTGAAGGGACAATAACTCATAAAGATCATCATGGTAAATACAGTACAACAGATTGTCTTCATGCTAGGTACTTCTACCATCATAAAAAGTTACATTTAAACTGTATTTTTAGCAATTGAGTCCTTTTACATATTTAACTACATGAGAACCACGTAAGAACATCATACATTGCAATATGCAAGCTCCATGAATGATCACTAAAGATTGTAATGCTTTTTTTTTATTGCTTGATCATATATGTCTATAGACATTTAATAATTAGGAGAGAATATAATGCAATAATGTAAAATTATTTCATAACATTACATCCTCTTCTTAGTTTTAAACTCACAATCCAACACTACAGTATTTTTTAAGTCTAGAGCATCAAAACATACAATTCCTTTTTAGAAACTGTAGTCAAGTCACTTATACTCCCCTCACCTTTCTATTTTCGATTTGGAAAGCATAAGCAATCTAGAGAAGGAATCCTGAAACTTTTCTGACTTCTCATTTTACCTAATCACCAATGAAACGGTGCAAGAAAGTCACGACTGAACAGGGAACAATGAATCCTGCCTTCGAGTAGTACTTACTACGTTAATAGTGTCTGTATTTGGAACCTGAAGAAGGGCTGGTGGATGATAACTCGTTGAAAGAGCCTGAGATTCAAGTGTGCTTGAATCCTGCAGCTGTTGTACAGCTGGAAATTGAGTCTGTTGATTGTAGCTGTCATTCACTGTAAAACCTGCCAGAAATTAAACAGTCATAAACCTGTAAAATACACTATATTGGACTTTGAATAACACCACACTTTTCTGAAGACTACCTTCAAAAAAGAGTAAGTAGCATTACCACATAGTAATAGTTGTACTCTTCACTGTTGAGCGTCAAAACACACGTATGTTTCTGGCATCTACGTAATAGGCATAATAGGGTTACTTACCATTAGCTGGAATTCTATTGGAAAATCTCCTCCACAGAAAAACACTGTTTGAAGTTTCTTCAGGGTGCCACAATTACCTTAGAGCCATTGAAATTTTGAATTTCTTGTATGTAAGCATGCATGTGTCAAACAGGTTGACCCATCTCCCTTTATCCACGTTGGTACCACGCTCCCTTAACTACACTGGAAGCCGATCACAAGGATGCAAAGCTCAGTGGGGAGGATGGCGGGTGAGTGGAGGAGATGACCCAATAGGAGAACTCCAGTTTCTGATAAAGTAACCCCATTTTCTCCTACTTTGGATCTCCTCCACATATTCCCACTCTTTAGATAATAGTAAAGTAGAGCCTCTCAAAGGCAAACTGCAAAGTAAAAAATAAACACATTTTTATTCACATTTCCGGTATAAAACCCTGAAATTTTAATTTGGTTTTGTTCTCCTGAAACAGCAGATCTTAATCATCTCCTTTTCTGAATGAATGAAATGATAGCACCAATGATTCAGAGCCAGGGAAATATAGCTCAGATTGCAATGTTTTTTAATGCTATTAGAGATGTCCTTCTATCAACACTTTTAAGTCTTAATATTTCTAGTACTAAAAAATAACCCACAGTGTCATGTGGAAAAAAATGAAACCACAGGTACCAGTAATTAAAGTATGGGTAACAATTTTAGGACTTCTGTGCAGTTTGCCTTTAGTGGACAAAAAGGGTGAAGATTATGAAAACAGGGTAGAAACAAACCCACATCAGATGATCACAGCATCAAAAGCCAAAAAGCAATGCTTTAAGAATGTTTTGAGTAACAGTAAAACAAAAACCTGGATGTGTTGAGTTTAAGCAGAAATTTTCCCAAAAGACACTTTTCACAGCAGAAGAATATTGTAATCAGTAGAGAAAAAACCCCTACTTGTATGCTACTGCTTCCACCATAGAATGAAAACTCACAAATGTAAACAAATCTTGAAGGCATCATTAATCAGGTCATAACTAGTGACCAAACCTAATAGTGAAACTTGTATATTATTTTCTCTCCTAGTACTACCAAAAGAGTACAAGAAAAAAAGATCCTAAAGGCTGAACCCTGCACCTCAATTACCCTTTGTGAAATGACAAAAAAGTAGCCTGAAGAAAGCAACGAAAAGTTCTGCAGTGACAAGAGGGCTGCTAATTTCTACTTTTCAAATAAATTTTAGAAGTATCTTAATAGAAAAATGGCATTCCCACTACAACAGATGAGAATACGAAAAAACAAGACTGAAGAAACTGAATCAAAGTGATGTCACTTCCATGCCCTACACAAAAAAAAGGACATAACTATTAAATATACTGTCTAAAAAACCTGAAACGTATTTTTTAATCAGTAGGTAAATTTTACTAGCTAAAAAGGAAAAAAGCAGTCACTGTACCATGACCTGTTTCATTTCACAATGTTTAAACAAATTATTAACATCCTGAAAAATTTCCCAGGATCATGCAACAAAATGCTCAGGAAGAGAAGTTCTGAATGTAGAGGTATTTGAGGACAAACTGAAGAAAGAAATGCTACTTCTGAAAGTAGTTTTGGAATAAATACAAACCAAAGCTGTAACAAGAATATACATGAGGCATCCCCATTTTAATCAATACCTAGCGTAAGGGTCAATTTCCCCTCAAAATTTAAAAAAGGTCTGACAGTTTTGAGCATTCTAAAGGCATTTTCTACCACCATACTATTTCTACAGAACAGCACTAAAAAACAACCCCATACCACCAAACAGCAGAACCCAGACATTCAGTCTGAGAGAGAAATTTCACGTTTATTTTCTGCTCTTGTTTTCATCACTGTATGTTGTTTCCCAGAAGCTTTTGATCAATCTTCAAAGAACAAGAGAACATCTTAAGCTCCGTATAGTAATGGGATTCTCTTAGTACAAAGTCCTCTAAACTTGGAATTGGATTTCATGTTTTTCAGTACAAGTAATCATTTGTGTTGATTTGGGTTTTTTTGGCTTTAGGACATCATCCAACCTATTATCTTCTATATTAACACAACATACTGAAAAACAGAATACTCTGGAAATCATTTCACTAGTAGAAAGATGTGTCTTGCATGTGAGAACAAGAAAACAACAGTATGATAGTTTGTAGCAAATACAATATTTAATTTAGAAAAAAATTCAAGTCTTTACTGACAGATCATTCAAATTTTAACATTATAAACATCGACATGCACATGTGCATCTCAGCAGAGATCACTGACCAGCAATTACAGGTTCTGCAGGTTTGCTTCTTAGGCAACTTTGGCAATCAGCTGAACAGTACTGACTGCAAATATGTGTAAACAGTTACTGAAAGATCAGAATTCAAAGTCCTAAGATTGCAGATCAGCTTCTTAGGAAAGCAAAACAGCATTCTGGTGGCAAGCATATATTTGTACGGACTATAGAATTAACAGCATTTGGACTTCCAGTTTTTCAAGATCATTTGCCTATCACCACTATTTGAATTATCATTCAACCGTGCTTACAGGGAGACTTGAAAGGAAGTAAAGGTGATGTAATTTATATGAAAACACATTTGATGACAGACGATGTTCAATAACCCAAAGACAATTTCAGATAAAAGACATATTTGTTTGTTCTGACATCACTAAAAAGTCTTCAAATGAAGATGCCTGAACACAAACTACAAAGAACATAAGTCCTTTTCCTAAGCCTTCAAATCTAGCTCAAATGAATCACAGATTATGATACTGTAGCACCCTCATAGGATCTGCACTTGTTTACAGGTCTGAACATATGAGGAAGAACATCTATCTGAACAAACAAGAAATTTAGTAGAAGTATTACGAACAAACCTGAAAGAAGAAACAAAATTCTGGCAGGTCTGTGCAGACCTAGAGATTAGATTCATCTGACTAAAATGCAAAGTTGGGGTTTTTTCCTTAAAAAAGGAAAAAGAAAAATCAAAAAACCTATCAAAGATTTTTTTAAAATTCCTATGTTATTTTATTAACAAACACTGAAGCAAAATATTTTAGCAAGAATACAGCCTATAAATATCAAGAATAAAAAGACATAGTGTTTTAAGCTTGAATGTTCTGCCTAGCTGATAGGAAAAAGAAATTAGGAGCATGAAGCACAGATGCAGACATAGGGAGAGGGTCGACCAATTTAACGCATGCATCCGCGCAAATGCTTACCTACCTGAAATTCAAAAAATTTGAAGGGCTCCAGGATCTTCAAGGAAACTTCAAAGAGTTGGGAATCTGTGGATGAGATTCCAAGTAGAATAGGAGACATCTTATACAAATGAGACTTTAAAAAGCCCACACCACAAATGTTCTGTTTCTCTGAACCAATTTTTCAATGTATTGATGATCAGTCTAGATTTCTGATGATGAAAGAATTGTTTTGTGAGTTCTAGAAGAGTCTTTCCCCTCCCCAGGAAATCATTCAATATTCACATAATACAGAAGATACATATACATAGAAACTGAAGTTCAAATAAGATAACAAAACAAGAGTTACTTATTGAATTTTCAAATCCCAAGGAGCTATTTAAAAAAAACCCAAACAAAAATCACCACCACTCTTCACAATAATGTAGAACAAAAAGCTGTATTTTTTTTCGTAGTGTCTTCTCATTCATTTGAAAAACTGTAAAAGTCAACCAATGAAAATAATAATATTTTAAGAGGATCTGGATTAGTCTTGTTTAATAAAGGTGGAGACTTTAATTTTCTTTTCTTTACATGCAAAGCAGCACAACCTAGAGAATTAAAATTGACAAATTATACTATTTCTTCACAGTGTGATGCAACTTACCACAGTCAATTAAGTTTTTACAAATGATACTATACAATTAAAAGGGAATGAAACTAAGAACAGAGAAGTCTGTGCACACAGAATACCAATTACTGGTTACCAGCTACATAAAGTTGTTTTCTAGAGTCAGAAACAAGGAGATCAAGGAATCAGCCAGGGATGTATGCTTCCAAACCAAAACAAATGAAAACCCCTTGAACATTCCCCACCTCAGCAACAGCCCCCCTGCCACAAAACCCAAAACAAAATTAGTAGCTTCATATTATGGAACAATTCAAGAAATCCAGCTGTGAAAAGCAAAGAAAGACAGTCATTTCTTTACTATTTCCAGGCTACACGTGCCTACACATTATGCACTGTATTTTATAGGAAAAAAAAAAGTTTCCAAGTGCCTACAATTTCTTAATTTGCTAGTTTCATTGCTCTATAAAACATAAAAGGAAACTGCTGTGGATAGGTGAAAGTAGGATTTTTATGTGATTATATTCTGCACTGTCTTTTTCCAAAATGAATCCCAGTAGCTGCTCACTCAAATCTTAAGAATGTGTTTCTGATCATCTCAGGTTATGAGCACGTATATTGAGCAGGAAACTTCTGCAAACTACCTACTGCCACAGCAATTTCAAACATAATCAAGGAAAGAATATGAAATGCTTGACTATAAAACCCATACTGTAATGACTAGACATCAGCTCATAAAAGCAAAAAAAAAATTAGGTATTCATAATATTCTACCAAGTATAGCTTCAAAATGATGATTTTTTTGCAAGTTCTCTGCATTGCAGTTACATTGATTACAGATGCTCACTTCGAAATGTTTTATCACAGCTATGCTGTAAAGCTAGATTTATAAAAATTACTTTTTACCTCCTTTATTTATTACTAACCTTGTGATAAGCTCTGTTGATCAAATGGCTGCTGTGTTATAGTCTGTTGTTCAAACTGAGTGATGTTCTCCTGTAAAGCATGCTGGGATGTCACAAATCTATCTGAAATGGGGAAAGGAAGGAGAAGAGAAAGGAGGAAAGAAAAGGGAAAAATATAAAGAAAAAAAGATGCAATTAACTGTATATATCAGTTGTTTCAAAACCCCCATATTTTACAGTCATCTGAATTTTTGCATTAAAACTAAACTAAACAATTATTAGCTGAACAAGTATTTAAATCTTTGTTTATAGTACATTTTATTTATGTTCTCCTGTAGTACTTGATAACTCATTGCACCATGAAAAAGAGAAAATAAGCAAAAGCAAAATACTTTGTTCCACTATTACAAACAGAATAAGTACATGGAACATTCACCTCAAAACACAGGTATTACTTTCTAAGTAGACTATACAGCAATGCTTTTTAATAATAAGAGAACTGACATGGTAAGGTTTTGTGGATGTATTATTTTTCTGTATATTTGTTTAGTAGTTTTGCTTGCTACAGCTAAAGGGTGCAAATCCTAATCTTTTTATATTTTAACAGTAAACCTAAACACCAATGAATGAAATTGTACTATATACTCTAGGTATATAGTAAGTAGCCTTTACTCCATGTATTTTTCTAGTCCCTGTCAAGAAACAATTATTCGAGAACTTGTAAACTTACCTCATTATAAACCTTATCATATTTCAAATACTCACCCTCATCTTGCTCTAAAGGCTGATCAGCCAATTCTTGCTCTAGTGCTGCTTCTTCTGTGCCTACTACTGGCTGCTGGTCTAACTCTAAAATAGCCTGCTGATCTGTTGCAACAGTTTCTGACTGCTGTAGCTCATCACTTTGAATCTCCACTTGCATTTGTGTAGAAACATGAATGCTCTGCTGATCTACTGTAGAATCATCTATTGAAGAAGACTGCTGATTCTGCTGAAGTTGCTGTGCAAGTTCATATCTACAAAGAAAGGTGAGAAAGTATTTATGGTTTCAGTTAGACATATATCCTTATTTATGTGAACGATTTTTTATTTTTACTATACACCACAATTTACTATACCTGCAAAGGTACCTAAGTGTTTGCTACCCATAAATAAAAACCCTTATTCAAATATATACATTTGCTACAGAACAAAGCTGCCTTTCCAAGTATCTCTAAGGAATGGCTGCTGAACTACATTGAAAGACTCATATAAAAATTGCAAACATACCTATGAGTCTTCATGTGTTTTTTACAGTTGAGTGATGTTTTGAATGTTTTTTGACAGTAGGGACACATATACGGTCGAAGGTCATTATGGATCCCCATGTGTCGCCGGAGGCTACCACCAGTAGTGAAGGCCCCATTGCACACAACACACTTGAAAGCTTTCAATCCAGTGTGTGTTCTAATATGTGCTTTCAGAACTCCAGCTGACACAAAACCTCTTCCACACTGAGAGCACTTAAATGGCTTTTCACCAGTATGTGACCTTTTTAAGAGAAAGCAGAAGTTAAAATAGATTTAATAGTTTGACTTACAAAGTTATTAAAGGACTCAATTTTAAAATGAGCAAAAAAACCAAACTAAGGTGATAGCTGTATGGATGGAAGAGACTTCAATTAAGAAATTTCAGAAATTAAACTTAATAAAGTTACAAACAACCTGGCAGGGCTAAAAACAATACTATCTCAGTAATTTTAATTATGTTCTACAGTCCCATCTCCTTTTGTGATCATACTTTATCTCCATTACAATACTTGGGGGTTTAATTTTTCCATTCCAGATGGTATAGTAATTCTTCAGACTAGTACATTATCACCCACATGTATTTTCCTCAATTCAGCTAAAAAAATGTCCACAAAAGTTTGGAGAAAAAGATATGGTTCTCCTTATACATACTACCACTACACTTAGCAATAGAACTCTTGGGAAAAGAACTGTGTCCATCCTGAATACCTCCTGTACAACGCACAATACAACCTGTCCCTCATAATGCTGTGTGAAAAAAATATTCAAGTGGGGAAAGCCTCTCATTTATATTACCGAAGTACCTAGCACTCGCTATTATCCTTCCTTCCAGAGGTGCTAGAGGAGTTTCCCTTTAGGACTACACACTGAGATACAAAACAGATGGAAGGAAAAGTTAGGAAATGGAGTGGAATGTAACAAGAATTTTAAGGGTTACGACTGCAGCATCCCAGGAGAGAGCTAGAAGGCAGGCAATGGGAATGCTAAGAAATGGAAGATAAAAGAAGCAAGATCTAATTAAATCAGGTAAAGGTAGGGACAGCTTGTGATTACAGTAACCTTGAAAGTCTATGACCACCACATCACATGCCATAACATAATATATGAAAGATATTAAGATTACTATTTTGCTACCAATACACACTATAAAAATCAGCAGTAGGGTATCATGACCTTCCTTGGTGTGCGTGGAGGATAATTTGACACACTATTCACAGTCACTGCTCAACTGAGAATATCCCTACTACAAATTTCCCTCTTTTTCAGAGAGGGAAACAAGCTTTGCAAGCAATGATCAGCACTACTCCATGAGAACGCACTGTCCACAAAAGCATCAAGCATGGCAATTTAGTTATAGCAATGCCAATTTACAAAGAGCAAACATGTAAAAAGAAAAAGGTTCCTAATTCCTCCACAAAACCTTAAATAAAGCCATGCTTCACTCAGTACTCCGTTGAAAGATCAGAGATTGTTGAAAGCTGCAGGTGATTGGTACCCACATTATATTTTTGCATTTTCAGTATAATTCAAAATTATTTTCATTTAAATCAATCCATCTGGAATGTGTCTACAGAAGACAGTGAGAAATCTAGGTAATCTAGATTACCTAATATCTAGGAAATTACAAAAGAAAATATGTGATACTGTAAAGCTTCCCTTCCTCCTGTTAAGACAGCATATAAAACCCAAGAACTCTTTCAAGGCAGTCTGAGAACTTAAAAATACAGAACTTGATTTGTAAAGAGAGTATGAGGAACTCACCATGATCTGAGCTAGAGAAAGTGAGAAAGCAGTACAGAGCTTACATTGCAGAAACAAGCAGATTGCCACCTGCTTGTATGGACTCTTCTCTTAGATTCCAGTAATTATCTTTGGTGGGGTTTTTTCATATTTCCTCTTCTAATTATTTATAGTTTGTAAGTCAGAGAGCACTGTTTCATAACCTGACTAAATGTTAAATCTCACTGCCTGTAAGATTGCAAAACTGTAAAACTCGTCTAACTTTGAAGCTACTTTTCTTTTCACAAGATTGGATTAGTTACCTCCACTGGTTCTCCTATAATCTAAATTTTTCTATGACTCCATGACTTTGTGGTTGTAACAACCACTGACTACATGGAACTTGAATAGAGCTTCAAGCAACACAGTGATCCGAAACAGTATTTTCTCGATTACAATGTAAGCTCAAATTCTCTTAGAGGTTTTCTATACAGAAAAAAAGGCAAATTTCTTTCTGAAAAACTAGGAGTTACATACAAAGCAGGCAATTTGGAGTATGCAATTACAAAATTACCATAAGAATTCAGAAACAATGCTTGTTATTTTCTATACACAGTTTAGGAAAAAAGAATCCAAGTGTTAGTAAATTAAACTGCACATTGAACACCACCACTTGTACTGCTAGAACTGCACATAGGCATGCATGAGTTAGTTCAAAGCCTCCTCCAACTCTACCAGAAAAAAAAAAATCAATGATAACTGGTTCACTGTTTAAAAGATGGTAAAAAAAATCTTTTCAGTGAATACTACATAAATTTTGTGCTCTTCCATAAATCTGTTATTACAAACATTTCCTTCCTTTATTGTGTTTATTTTACCTGATGTGTTGCTTAAGATGACAGGATTTTTTATAGGCTCGATGGCAATAATAACACTTGTAGGGTCTCTCTGCATTATTCACAAAATTACTGTTAAAATAGTTTTGGAAGACCTGGCTATTCCTTGGGATTGGCTGGATAAGACCTGCATATATAGACACACACACACAAAAAGGAAAAATTGATTGGTAAAGTTGCAGTAGGCTGAAGAGCTCATATTTGAAAAGAAAGCATGACTAAACTTGTAGTATCCAAAAATATAAAGAAAATGTTTTCAGCACTTATTTAAAATTATGCATACATCTATTTAGCATTATAGATATTATATTGTGCATGCTATTTTAGTGGTAAGTTCTTCTTTTATCCACAGGTCCACCTCATTGCAGTAGCATCCTTGTCCAAAATAAGCATTAACTTCAGAAAAAGTTGGCAGTAATGAATTCATTGCTGATCCAATAATTTCTTCTTCTTCCAGTCTCGAATTTAGCAAATGATATTTAATCAATGTGCATCAGGTATACAACTTGACAAATATTTAATATGCCTTTTGTGAGAAGTATTGAAACAGGTAGAGAACAATTTGCAGACTTTTTTTCATAGACTCTTAGAAAAATTAAAGACTATTTTAGAAAGAAAAATAAGTATCAACAGAAGTGCCACTCAAAGATTAACACTATTACAGAGCAACATTATAAGGTTCTTGACACCTCTTAAAGAACTAAGATTATTTTTCTGGGGGGGAAGGAGTAAAAATGTGGAAATATTGTGAGGGGGTTGAAAAAACATTACACCTTCCTGATAAACAGTAGAAATTATTTTTATATTGAACATTCTAATATCAGCAGAGTTCATGTGTTATCAGCATCCATTCATAGGAAACAACTTCTATAGTACTTCTGGTTAATATTAATCTTTTTCCAACAATCAGACTTCAACTGCGCAGATCTTTATTGTATTGAAGTGGAGCTTTTCTCTAAAATCAAGAAATGGGATTATACTTGTTTCTGGGGTTCTGTCAGCTAAGTTTTGCTTGTACCCCAAAAATTTAGGTTTCTTCTATCTGATACCAAAATCACCCCTACTCTTGCTTTCACTAACTTCGGGATGCAGGGAAAGCAAAAGGATTTTTAAAGAGTGATAAAAATTTTATCAATATAAGCTGAAGGTATTACCAATATAAGATTCCACAATAAACATGACTGCATAACAGACAAGTCAGGGGTTAGCAGACTGTTCAATCAAACAACAAAGAGTAAACACCTCACCCACTACATTGACCTCTACTGGACAACAACATATTGTTTTGATTGGGTTGTACAACTTCTTCCAAAAAGTCATTTTACATAACCTTGTGACAATATTTATACAACAGAATTAAAATAACTGGATGAATTCTCCAAAGCAGGTTCCAGAATTAAGCTGCTTTTTTGAAATATGACCACTAATAATTACCACTAATTCAGCTGAGGTCACAATTATAACAAATACTTTAAAATCATGTAACACACTGACTCATTAATATCTGTAATCTGAATAAACATGATCATCTTAAGAAGAATCTAGGTCATAAACTTTCATCTCTTCTACACCTAAGTCTAATAATACTTAAATTAAACTCCTTAATATAAAAATGCACATACTTTTTTACTGGTAAGGATTATACAATTTCACTGTAAATAAAAAACCCTCTTCTTTTTAATTCTAGTGCAAGCAAACTATAAAATATGGCATTTTGCTGAAGTGTGTTTTTGATGACTTATTTCAAAGTGCATCTTTGAAGATGAATGAGCTCTGAATGCTTTTGCCTAATTAAAATGTGATCTTTATATTCCATTGAAAACCAAATTTCAAGAGAGTATGGATTTACTCGTTCTTTACCTAAATCAGTTATGAGTATGGGCTCTTGCAAAGGAATGTCTGGTACTGGACCACTTGACTTTCCTACTCGAACTTTTGCGGGTTTACGCTGATGTCGCAGCTTTCTTAGCTCCGTATGTTTAAAATGTGAAGTGATGTGAGTTTTCCGATGGCCCGATGTTCTAAACTTCTTGTCACAGTGAGGACAAGCAAAAGGCCTAACACCTGCAAAAGATTTAAAAAAAATAGTATGAAATTTTATTTCCGTCAACCTAGAAATGTAGCTTTAGAATACCAACCTAGAAATGTAGCTTTAGAATAACAATTCTCTTTCCTTTATTTTTTTTTTGCCTTCTGTCATGGTGTTTATTGTTACACAGGTTTTCAAGACAGATCCATAAAACCAATCAAAGTAACAGCTAATCTGCTGAACTGCTAATGGATTGAAACACATCACTTGAAGCAAGTTTGTTATCAAGAAACTGGATGATGAGAAAGTGACAGCAATTTTCAAGTGTTTCAGAAGCTCTCCTAAGAATTGCACATGGCAGATTAAAGTCCTTCCAAAACAAACTTTTAAAAAACTGTGAGAAAAAGGAATCAGCAAACACACAGGCAAGTATGTTATATAATAGGATAAAAGAGCAGGAACCGTGATGGGACAAAGTCAACAAAATTATAGATCCGTCTCTAAAAACATCAACTCTCTTTGATGGCAGTCCAAAAAAGCATGCCAACAGAAGTACCAAAAAAAGACTTTTGTAATGCAAAATCCAGTAGAAACACCTCTTTGGGAGATATTTCCTAGAGAACTTGTTAAGTTAGAGACAGGCAAAGCTGAACAACTTTCTGGTTTTGTTCAAGCAGAAATCTTGAACTTAAAAGGCTAGGAAATGTGACTGGGTGTTATGAAGAAAGCTTTTACCAAGTTCAATCACAGGCAGAAAAAACGCAGAATAATGAATGACTCTGCACAATGCAATAACTAAAACATGAAACTACAGAGCGGTTCCATAAACACTGGACTACCTATTTTCCAAGCCACCTAGTGCTTCTGCCACTCTGAATTAATCTGAATTCTTGTATAAAGAAAGCTTGACTTTAAACTAACAGAAAAAATACCGGTTTACAAGTTTACAAAAAAAAAGTGAAAGACTTTCTGCAGATGAATCAACATTGATATTTCATGGATAAAATACATCAAACTATAAAACACATTGGATACCAAATGCACCTAAGCCAATGAATGACACTTTTGCAGAAGATAATTACATAAACAGGAATGAAAGGAAAGAGCAGCACATTTATCTTGCTGATACTCTGTTTACCTGTATGAACAAAGAAAGAAACTGGAAAACAACCAGGTAACCTACCAAAAGCAGAAAATTCATTTTTCTCTATGGAAAGGATAGTTCAATCACATAAAAAGATGTGTTGAAGACATCATATATTATGTAAACAAAGACCATATGATCCAGAGGAGTTTTAGGATATGCAGTGTAAGATGCTGAAAACAGGTAAGTTGGTGAAAACATGAAACAACACTGTAATGTAGAACATAAAATGGGAAGTAACCAGTCCTGAGTGTTACAGTGAAATTATCAAAAAGCGTGGGGAAGGGGAGGGAAGATGCAGAGTAAATATTAAAGATGACTGGGTATAAGTAAAATCAGAACTCAAATTTTAAGAGTACTACTCTTTAGAAAGCACAATTAAATACATCCAAAATAGTGATATTAAAAAGGAACAACAGCAGACTCATCAGAAAACTAAATGTCCATGGCTTTTGTAAGATCCCAAAGTTTCAAAGCCATGAAACACTACAAAGTTATGACAAAAAATTACACTCATCATGTACAACACTAAAATGATACATTCTCTATAGATATTAACAATGCCATGACAGATATGTCTACAACTTACACATTTCACAGTCTTTTCTCACTCAAGGTCTCACCCACATCATAGAATACCCAAAACGATTTCAAGGCCTTACCTGTATGCAGGCGAATGTGAACTTTTAAACTCCCTGAGGTGGAAAAGCTTTTCATACAAAATTGGCACTTGAAAGCTTTAATGCCAGTGTGTGTTTTTATGTGTGCTGTTAGAGTGCTCTTCACGGCAAAGGCGCGGAAGCACTGGGGACACTTGAATGGCTTCTCATGGGTGTGAATGCGAATGTGGCGCACTAAATCGCTTGGTTTTTTAAATTCTTTAGAGCAATATGGACAAACATGCCACCTTATTCCATTTTCTTCACGTATAGAACCTACAACAAGGAATATCAAAATGAATGCTCTTTAAACCTTTTAACAACTATTGAAAAATCCCACCACATTGATGTTATTCTACAAAGCAATCGGACCACAAAAACACTTTGTGAAATAGATGCCATACAACACACTTCATAGAAGATTAACTTCTCTATCAGATATATTCTACTTCATGAAAATGGTGATGAGCTGGAATGACAAAAACAAACCCCAAGAGAATCCTGTTGAAATTCAAACATCGCAATTTCTATGTCACTTAGAAATGTAGAATGCAGCTGTAATGCAATATAATATACAAGTTAACTTACAAATAACATATACACAAAATTATCCAACAATGACTGTAAATCCTCAACCACAACCACACCGAATTATTTAACATACTAAACACATATCTAACTGGAGGAGATACTTTGCTTGACCCTCTCTTTTGCAAGTTCAGACCTAAATTACATTTTGTAAACTTGTAAAGGAAGAAAAACTGCACAAGTCCTGATATTTTTACAATTTAAGGCTACTTTTCTTACAAAACTAGTTTTACGATCCAAGAACCCTAAGGTCTGTCCTAAGGCAACAGGATGTTTTTTCTCCATAAAAAATGAAAGGAACCCCTTCTAAATCCTATCAGAGATTTTATTCATATATGTTGTTCAATATCAGATTGTCTGCTCATTTAAATCGGTTCACATAGTGTTTTTTTCCTGTCAACACACTGACGTCACGTTACTTTATCAAAAAACGAAAGCGGCTGTGTTTGTCTGTAGTGCAGTGACCTTTTATTTGTAGTCACAGCTTGAGAGTTGTTACTGTTAAACACAAGTAAAAAAATAATTATTACCAAAGGAAAAAGTTAATTTTTATCATAGCTATACTGAAGAAGACAAGTTTTTATTCTGGATCAATTTCTCCATCCCTTGCAAAAGCAAAAGCAACATCAATGTAACTATGAAGATACTACAGACCAAGATCAAAGGCTGCATTATAGTACTGTATATACCACGCTGGCCACTAAAGTATGAGGATTTTACTCGGAACAAACAACTTCTCTAGCAGCCATAAAGCTCAAGCAACCTTGAAACTGAAGTTGCATTTAAGCACACAGAGACAAAATGCAGGCTTGCGTACATGCAACACAGTACAGAGGCAGAATAATACCATGTATTTATGGTGACAATATCATATCAGTACTGTGATTCCAGATACAGGTGACACAAAGTATTATTCATAATGCCAGCCTTCATCCTTCCCTACGTGGGATCAGTGAAGATCTGCAGTCCTGCCCTTATGCCTCTGTGAGGCCTCACTTCCAAAGAGGAAGAATAGTCCTTGCAAGAATTCTCTACTCTGGGACACTCAATGAAAACCCAGTCCTTGTCAGAGAAGGATGATGGGAGAGGAAAATAGATTCACATACTTTTTTTGTCCATTTCCTATAACTCCACTGATCTAATCCAAAAGATTTAGAAGTATAATTTCACTTCATGCCATCCTGAGATTTTTTTTTATGAAAATGTATTTTATAATGAAAATTATAAATATTATTGATCATACCTTACACTATGTTTTAGGTAAGAGCAAATACTGTTCATAACTAATCCACAATACATTTTGGGAAATCCCTTTATAAAGCCACCCACAATTACTACACTCTTTACAGCACAAGAAGTAGAAAGCAGTGGCAATATTACCAGGTAAAAATGGTGATTTTTTCTTAATGAACTTTTTTTCTTTTTTATCTAGTTTATCTGTACTCTCTTGCTCCTTTTCTTGTTCGGCACTATTAGAATCACCCTGATGATTTGAGAGGCTTGGGACATCTGGGTTCTGATCCTGGGCCCCAGCAGCCTTGGCCTGGCTGCAGTCAGTAGAATGTGCAGAGACAGGAATTGACGACAACCCACTGTTCTCCAATGCTTGCTAAAAAAAGAAGAAAAAAACTTCTAGGTTAAGAAAGAAACATTCCACTGTTATCCCCAACTTTTCTCAAACAAGTACTTAGAAGATACAATGCAAGTATAATCAAAGGAATTAAATGTCTCGTTTTCACAGAATTTCAGCTGTATTTCAAACCTGTGAACACATTATTACACAGCATTGATTTCTGATTGTCTGTGAAATTTTAGGTTGGATTTTCTGCACTTATCTTTCAGGAAACAACAACTTTTTTTTTTTTAATAGCTATCAGGATAATGGTTATGTATCATGTTGTTACTTTTTGCTATTCCTCATCACAGTCCAGACATTGGAGAATCCAGCACAGGTAACAGAGTGAACCTGCACACAGCTGCATCTAACATTTGGGTCTTCCAGAACCAAATTTAAATGGTACTTAAAAGTCTAGAGATGAAAAGGTACCTTACAGGTTAGCAGGCTACCACTAACACTAAAGAATATTATTTTCTGCCCAGTTCCATCCTGTTTGTGCCCTTATGTGGTGCAAGCTGCAGAACAAGCACAGACAGTAATTCACCACCCTACATCTCTTCTGTTAGACCGCGTCTCCTACTGCCATTATCAAGGACAAAATACAGTACGTTAGGAAAAAACACTGGCTGACCTCGGATAAAAACTCCTTGCACAAATAGGAAATATTCAGAAAGCCCTCATTAATTAGAACAGGGTAAAGGCCACATATACATTCTCATTTTTTAACCAGATAAAAATAGTTTTCCCCTCTTGAATGATACCATGTTTTAAGCACTGCATAACCTACAGATATGCCACAAGCTGCTTCTAGGCAACTGGAAAAAAACCGCTAAAGTATAAATAAAAATATCCATGTACAGGGGTGTACACCTAAAGCCATATAATTAATATTTATAGCCTTTCTTTTGTATTATTACACAAAAGATATATTGGTGCGGTCCATACACGTTCAAAAAATCTTTACAATTCTTTCTTGACTGAATAATTGTTTAGAAATCCATAAAGAATGGCATAATTGAAAATACTGAGAACGAATTTCATTAAAATATAAGAAAGAATGAGAAAGGAACCACTGAAATGTAAAGCTGTTCTCACACAGAGCTCTTACCTGCAAAATATCTCTACTGATCCCCACTGCAATGTTGAGCTGTTGACCAGGTTGTTGAGGCTGGTTATTTTCTACAGGACCTGGTTCTGATAACTCAAGGAGCTGCTGAATGACATCAGTGACAGTCTGCTGACCCTGATGAGCAGCAGCTGGAGACACCTGGTTTTCTGTCTGTTGAAGAAGTGGAGACCGAAAATGTGTGGCCTGAAATATACAGCAGTACGTTTGTCAAGGAAGACCAAAAGTACGTATTATGAACTCACCTGTCCTGCTCCCTTACCTGAAATGTCTGGTAACTGTCCCCTACGAGGATAGCTACTTGTGTAAGACATAATGATCATACAGAGCCTCATTCAAACTTTGCTCACTTCATTATAGAATTGCTTTTTTATACCCCTTTTTTTTCAGTTTTTCCCAAGCTTGAAATGGTAAGCTTACAGCTTGAATTAAATATATTAACTACTGAACCTTCAACCAGTTAAGAAAACATGGGGATCAACTACAAAACTCCAAATGTAAAGGCCACATGAAAAGTAATTCCCAAAAGAGATAAATGGACATGGCTATCTTTTAAAAGTTCACATTTATCTCAAGCAGGACCTTTGGAAAAAACAACCTTCCATTAGAGTTTTTTTCTTTTTAGTAAATTATTTGTGTTGCTTTATCAAAACCTTTTAGAACAAACGACTAACTTTTCCCCTTCAATTTGGAACCTTTGCAACCACTTAGCTTTAGAGGAATCTCTTCATATTCTAAAAATTTAAATATACATCAGGCTCTGTCAAAATACTAAAAAACCTTGAAGTTTTTTGAAGTAGAAAACCTTAAAAATCTAATCTCTCAATCTTTAATTTGAAATTTTATCTTAGACTACCTAAGTAACAAATATGAAGGAAAAAAGTGATAAAGAGCCTTGGTATTTATTTTAAAATCAGAAATAAAGACTCCTGCTTGCCTACATTCATAAACTTCTCTTCTTACCACAAACAGACTGCATAAGTATACTAGTACTGAAACAACGTCTTTCAATGATTTGTTTTACTGCAGAAAAGAGAAATATATATTTATACAATGGTTAGCCCCATAACTGGGTAACCTAGAACACACTGGTTATTTGCTTCTAATATTCACTTCTGTTCTCTAAAAATAACCACTTCCAGGTGCACATGCAACCACACACAGATATAAAAGGCTGTCTTCTTTCAGATCATTTTTACTGAAACTTAGGCTTCACATGTGTACTATTTCTTTCTAATCTGAAAATTTCCCTGAGATTTTCTTTATACTGACACTTTGCACTAGACAGTTGACAGTCACTGTAGAAAAGAAAGGATGGTTACAAAGAATTGTATTAAGAAACATTAGCTTGATTCAGATTATGTCCTGTGAATTTGATGAAGTATTCTTAATGCCTTCTCATGAGACGATATAAAACAAATCCTTATCTTGTTTCTCTTGCATGCACGTGAGAATATCACCTGTTACTTTGCTGATTTAACCATTAGTTTTTTTTCACCTCACCAGTGAGACACAAAAAGACTCCATCTCTTCAGATTCCAATTTAGCAAAAGTGCTATAAACATTTCAATATGGGTAAGACACTATATGCCATTCTCATTGCAATAAACAGGAACTGAAGTAAAGCAGTTTGCTAAAGAGTCTAGCAGCTCTTTATACAGATAATTTCTTTTCTGGAAACGGAATGTAGGGAAGCTCTTATGTAGAGCAGGATGCCTACACTAAAAGTGTATCAAATTTTCCCAGGCTTTAGCAAGAGAAAAATTAATTGTTAATGAAGGACCTTCTCAAAATCATCTTCGATATGAAAATCACAGCATTACATGCACTTAGCCAGTGTGTTCTGTGTATTATACAGCAGTTTACATACAGTCTCATGAAGGTTATCTTTTTTGAACAATAATGTACACACATGCACATATGTGAAGTTTGTTACCATTACTCTTAAGATACATTATTAATTATAAAAAGTTTCAGAGGTCTCTCTCTAGGTCTCATTTGAACATCTGATTTTAAAGCTAACATGGAGAATGAAGTGTTTTATTACTGCTTCGTAATTCCATCGTTGTTCAGTTGGAATAATGGACCTTGTGACGACCCTTGGTTTGTATGATCTGCTGTGTAACACAGACAGTGTGACTGCTCTGAGTGAATTACTCCTTCAAGTTACAGTAACTGTAAAAAATTAGAGCAGTTCTTTAAATCAAGTAGTTTATTGTGGTTAATTTTTTCTGTTGCCATCCAACTTTAGTACATGGCTCCAAGAGTTAATTATCTGCACTAAGATTCCCTACTTTATTTCAAGGTGTCAATTTGCCTAGCTTCGGCCCTCAAACTCTTTTTTCCTCTTCTCTATTAAGATGACAGACTTTCCCCTCTTCTTCAAAACAGAAGATGGGATCACCCCTAAGTATTTCATCTGATGGCAAGGCAGCTAATGCACCTTGAATCTCTTCACTAATAAACACACCATAGCATATTTTAAGGATTCTGATAGCTCTGATTCCTCCTGTATCACTGAATACAGTTCATGCATAGTGAACACTATAAACAGACAAATGAAAAAAAACTAAAAATTGCCAGAATGAAATACAGACCATACACAACCCTGGATCTGGACAGACTTGATCAACAACTCAATTGTTTGAGGTTCAACAAGTCCAAGTGCCAGGTCCCGCCCTTGGGTTACAACAACCGCAGGCAGTGCTACAGCCTGGGGGCAGAGTGGCTGGAAAGCTGCTTGGCAGTTTCAGGCAGTTCTGGGAGGAGAAGGCAATGGGATCCATTGCTCCCAACTCATATCTCTCACTAGGAAAAACCTGGCACTCTTCATCACATCATCATAAAATATTCTGAGTTGGAAGGGATCCACAAGGATCATCAAGTCCAGCTCCTGGCCCTGCACAGGAACCATGCACAAGAATCACACCATGTGTCTGACTGTCCAAGTGTTCTTGAACTCTGCCAGTTTTGGTGCTGTGACCACTTCCCTGGGGAGCCTGTTCCAGTGCCCGGCCACCCTCTGGTGAAGAACCTTTTCCTGATATACAACCCAAACCTGCCCTGACAAAACTTCAGGCCATTCCCTTAGGTTCTGTCCCTGGTCACCACAGAGAAGAGCTCAGTGTCTCTTTTCTTCCCCTCATGAGGAAGTTGTACTAGACTGCAATGAGGTCTAAGTCTTCTCTTCTCCAGGCTGAACAGACCAAGTTCCTGTCCCTATTTGTGAGGTGACCATCCTCATCCTGTAATGGGCGGATGTTATTTTCACTCTGCCTATTGCCATTAATAAATTTTAAAAAACTCTTTTTATTGTCCCCCACAGTTCTGGCCAGCTCCAACTCCAGCAGAGCTTTGGCCACATGAATTTTCTCCTACAGCAACAAGCACTATCTCTGTATTGCTTCCGTGTCACCTGCCCTTGCTTCAACAGGGCATACACCTTCCTTTTCTGCCTTATTTCAAAGGAGAGATCTCTGCTCAGCAAAGCTGGCCTTCTGCCTCGCCTGCTTGACTTCTTACATTTGGGAATTGCCTGTTCCTGTGCCCTCAGAAGGTGATGTTTAAAAAGTGACCACACCAATACTCCCCAGCACCTGAAAAAACATTCTCCCAGGGGTCTTTATTTACTAGTTCCCTGAGCAGCCTGAAGTCTGCTCTCCTCATGTCCAGAGCTGAGGTCTTGCTGGCACTTTTCCTCCTGTCAACAGAGATTTTAAACCAAATCACTTCATGGTCACTGTGGCCAAGATGGATGCCAATCGCCATTTCGCTTATGAGATTCTCTCTGCTGACAAGCAGCAGATTACGGAAGGCATCTTTCTGAGTCTGCTCCCTTAGGACCTGTTCCATAAAGTTGTCATCCAGGTTTTTCAGCAATCTTCTGGCCCAGGCTGTACCAGCTGTGGGATTCTCCCAGGTAATTTCTGGCAAGTTGAAGCCCCCTGTAAGGACAGGGGCAGTTGACTCAGAGGCGTCCCTTAGTTCCTCAAAGAATAATTTGTTGATGTCATCGTCCTGGCTGGAAGGTCTACAGCAGACACCCACAATGATATCTGCATGATTTGTTTGCCCCTTGATTCTTATGCAGGCACTCAACTGTTCCATTGCCAACTGTGAGTTCCAAACATTCTAACCCTTCTCATACACACATTCAGTGCCACCCCTCCACCTGTTCTGCCCTGCCTACAGTGGATGGGCTGTTTATGGTGACTTTAAAGCAATACTGCCACATTTCCCTGTTCTTGGTTTCGTGGATTTGAGTACAAGAGAAAATAATCAGTAGCTGAAGCTGGGAAGGGGAGACTGTAAGTCAGATGGTCTGTCCCTAAGATACCATGCTGCAAGCTATAACTGACAAACAAGATGTTGTATAGCTGCAACAAAACATGCCAGCATTCTGAGGGGGCTGGCACATACAGGCCTTCCTGCACACCACAATTGTTTGCTATGGAGTTCCAGAAAGTCAGCCCTGCATCATCCTTCCCCAGCTCCACGGCTCCTCCTGACCTCCACAGTTCCTCTGCTGCCTGAATTCCAATCAACTCAACCAGTATGAACACAGCTCCTTCCCTCTCCAACCAAACTGTGGTAATCCCTGCAAAGTAAAGGCAGAGGGGTAGGGCAATCCAGTATTTTTAAGAATCCTTACTCTCTGGTCTTTTTATACAGAAGAATATTTACCTCAGTTTTGAGGAGCTGTTAAGCAGACTTACATCCAAAATCATGAGTGTGTAAACAAATGAGGCAATATAATCCATTCAAGACCCATTCCACCTCTAAATAACCAGCTGCATTCACCAAGGAGCCTCCCTTCACATATTAGCTGATCCAACTTTCACAAAGTATCACAGCATATCCTTTTTCACCACTTAAATGAAAATTTATGAAATTATGTAAAGTTTCTCCCACTTATAGTCTTGACGCAAAAATACAACAAAAACTTCCCACTTACATTCTTCCATTTGTTATCAACAGGTTGCAAAAGATTAGCGGGGGATGTTGTTAAAGGCTGGGTGACAGAGTCCTACAAAGAAATCAAAATATTTTAAAACTTTGTCAAAAAGAAGAAAAGCAAGGCTGATATAATGCAGAAAAGCAGCACAGAAAAATGAGACTATGTGAGAGAAACAAAAGTACACAAAATCACCTTAGTTATAAGTACTAATGCAGCAAATGACAGCAAAATGACAGCCTTACAGTCACTGTAATTTAAAAGATGTACTCATGTATCACACAAGAGTGCATTCTTTGGTATCACAGCACTTCAGGAGACTTCAGCTTTTAGAATGGGTACTTAATAAGGACATAATCATTGCTTATCCTCAGGTATGTACATGCCAACAAGGGATGACAAAGACTGACTGCAAACTTCAGAATAGAATTATTATACTGAAGATTTGTTGTTAAAGCATCTCTGCAAGTTTTGAGCAGAATAAAGGAAAGTTCTAATCTAAGAATGCTAGTGCTAATCTAACAATGAATTAAGTTTCTAAATCAATAAAAAAACAGGAATAATTAAATATATGCAGGTTCAGATATAAAATTACAAAAAAGCATAATCCTCTCTAATATGCAATTGACATGTAATTTTCTATCTCTGCTCCTCCTTGCTAAACTTCTTGGCATCTATTTTTAGAAAGAATCTTTTTCTCCCTTCTCTCTCTTTGCTTATACTATTGTGTGGCATTTTTTGCTATTCCCCTCTTGCATGCAAGCAGCAAAGTATTCATGCAGCAGAGATAATACCACACTGCTGTAATACCAACATGGTAAGCAAATCCAAAATATTTAGGCAAACCAAAAAAATAAAAACAGAGCCGGACAGGGAAAACAAACAATGGGTAGTATGAAGGAATTCTTTTCCATCCTGCTTTTAAGATTAGGCTTGCGAATGTAGAAATGTAAAAAAAGACAGAGAATATATGTACTTGCAAACAAATAAGACATATTAGTCTTTCTTTTTATGGAGTAACATGAAGAAACAAATAGCATCTGCCCTATAAAACAACTTCAAAAAATCTAAAGAAAAAGTTTTTCCAAACAACATTACTAGACAGTTTTTTTCAACAAGACACAGCTGCATAATGAAGTTCAGACTTCAGATTTTAACCATTCTCTTTCAAAGTCTGGTATTACTCATCACCCATTGAACATTAAAGCATGAGTTGGAGATTAGGCAAAACAAAGTAGAATAAAGGTAGAAAAGGTAGTTCTAATCAAAGAAAGAAATAAGAGTATGATAATAAATTAAATATGCACTGGCTCAAAAAATACAGCAGTCTTATGAAACCAGAGACATTTTCTGAATTTAGATCTTTTTTGTATCTTGGCAAAGAAAGAAAAACATTCACTGCTTCCAATAAACCTATGTATTTTCCTTTATAATCTGCCAGATAAGAAGCTAACATTTAAAACAAGTTATCAGATACACGCAGAAGAATCCACTATGTGTTTCTATGGACTAGAATTATATAAACAATTTCTGAAAATGAGCTGGAACTAATACATCGTTTCAGTAGTTCTAAAACTTCCCCATCATTTTTGTTTTATCAGAGGAGGCTGACATAATCTGTAAGAACAAGAATTATACTTTACTTAGTTGTATAATTATACTTTCAACCAAATCCTTGAATTGTAAATACTTTTTTACATGTAGTCAGCCAATTTGTGTTTTTTCTAATATTTAATTCTGCAAATTAATACCAAAAATCATACAAAACTTGAAAAGACAAAAGACAGCTACAGGTTGAGAAGTGCTAGCCTATCTGAAGAATTACTGTAATTAAGATATTGACCTAATAAAACTCTCAAAGGCATTTTCACAATTTACCAAGCAAAGCTTACCGCTGTAACATGAGATACATCTGCTGAAGCACTTGCAGAATTCTGTGGACCACCCATGTGCATCTTGCTGATATGTGTATTTAAACTACCCAAGCTTTTGAAGACACAGCTACATTCTGTACAGTTGTACGTAGGGCCATTCTTCACCTTAAAAAAAAAAATTAAGTAAATTTTCCCAGTATCTACCAAATATTATGTTTTTCATTATTTTTTCTATGTAACAACTATACTACGGAATTATGAGAGCTAAAATGGTTTGTTTTTTCACGTTACCAATATGAAGTTATTGAACCAGGCTGGTACCTCCTGGATATAAATGAACTATAATCTACGTGCATGACTGTAATTGCTTATTACCATTTCTCAATGTTGTGAAGCACCAGACAGCAAAACAAATGTCCTCTGGCAAATGAGGCCTCAGACTTTTCTCCTACCATCTTTACAATCTCCTACCATTCCACACTTGAAAGCAACACTGAAATGCAACTTTATCAAATAAGATGTGGCTGAAGATGAAACATCATAATTAATACAAATGGAAGTTTGGAAGTGTGAGATAAAAAAATGCTGACAAAACCAACACCAGGAAGGGCACAGAAGTTTAATGTTTAGTTTGAACTGAATTTGAACACACAGAATGAGAAAGTGATCAGTAGCCACTTGTTTGAGACTTCCACACCGATGGGTTAAGGTAATTAAAGCAGCTAAATTTGCAGATTCCAACTATCCTCACCATTCCTCCTCAGTCCATCACACAGCAATAACATCCAGCGTAGCACTTGAAATGTGCAGGGAGCAACAAGATATTCAAAGGAAAACACACTGCAGTACTTGCAATATGGTATTGATATTTCATATTTTGTGACACTAAACTGCGAACAGGACTTTCACAAAGAGGTATTAAGTAATAAAATAGGCTACACCTAAACAGTGCTTTAGGAAGTGAGAATCAGCCTGTAATTCATTATCAGCTGCAACGTTATTTTGTAACTGTCTCAGGATAAAACAAAGAATTCATAGAGTTCCATGCAGGCTTGAAGAAAACACAGCAACAGCAAGAAAGAAAAAAAAAATTAATAAATTATCCAAAGCAGCAACTCAAATGTAGGCTCAGGACTGCAAAACACAGCATAGAATGTGATCAAGAAGTAGCATTTATTTGAAGTACCGTATCTCACAGTTTGATTCTTTCTTACAGAAAAACAGAGTAACAGAGAAAAAAGTGAAAAGTATTTTTTACTGCATCCCTAAGTAATATTGAAAAAAGTCAATTTAAATTATTGAATCAATGTTGGTGCATTTTTTTATGTAACAAAAGCTATCACATATAGAGAGCTGTTTACCTTGAGGACAACCAGCCACACAAAGTCAGAGAATCACAGAATCAATTAGGTTGGAAAACACCTCAGAGGTCCTCAAGTCCAACCTCTGACCAAACACCGCCATGTCAATTAGACCATGGCACTGAGTGCCAAGTCCAGTCTTTCCTTAAATACCTGAAGGGACAGTGACTCCACTCCACCTGGGCAGTCCATTCCAATGTCTAATCACCTTTTCTGTGAAAGAATTCCTCCAATGTCCAGCCTAAACCTCCCCTGGTGCAGCTTAACACTGTGTCCTCTTGTCCTGCTGCTGGTTGTCTGAGAGAAGACGTTGACCCCCACCTGGCCACAGCCTCCTTTCAGGCAGTTGCAGAGAGCAGTAAGATCTCAGTAAGATCTCCCCTGAGTCTCCTTTTCTCCAGGCTAAACATCCCCAGCTGCCTCAGATGCTCCTCACAGAACTTGTGCTCCAGACTCTTCACCAGCTCCACTGCCCTTCTCTGGACCTGCTCCAGCACCTCAACGTCTTTCCTCAACTGAGCGGCCCAAAGTGGACACAGTACTCAAAGCTATATGATTTAACATAATTAAGTGTATTACAAACGACTAAGACATATCCATATACTAAGGCATATCCTAAAAGTAAGAAACTAACACGCTAAAAGGATCATGAGTAATATCTACCATTGTAACACAAAAATGGAAAACAAGAATGCAAATCTCAGAGTTGGGGAAGAGTGAGAACAAAGATGATATTCTGCACACAGGAAAAAAAAGAAGCAAAAAGCACTACCTCTATCACTTCACAAGTTCCAAACCAAAACTAGGTCTCTTTCTATGGGTATTTCCAACCACAAATCACTAAAGTCTGCAAGAAAATTACTGAACAAAGTATAGCATAGCTCATGTTGCTCAGAAGATAGTATTACTTTATCACAGCAGTACCTTTTGAATCCTAAAAACTGTCAAAAAGAGGAAAAAAACCATAAAGAGGTCTGAAACAATGCAAGACACATACGTCAAAGACAAATGGCAAATACGTTCTACAATGGAATTAGTGAGTCGCTGTTTGGCCTTGAAATTTTTCACCATTTTCTACTTGGCTGCTTTTGGCTTACTTTCATCTGATTCTAGCCCTCATTCTCCCAGGACTGGCATAGGTACATTTTTGTACACCTAACCCCACTGCTTGTTAATCTACCCATTTATTGAAAAGACACTGGCAAATGAAGGTTTTGCTACTTCTCCTAAGTATGCATTTATTCAGACCAAGCTAAGGAAAGCTCACAGGTAAAAGCAGCAAACCAGAATCTACACTACAGCAGTAAATCCATACTGGTTGGAGTACATAGGAATAGCAAAACTGAGTTAAGATGCACGTTAGCACCCAGGACTCGATGAACAACTGCATTTACCTCGGAGTGAACTCGCTGTATGTGTGACTGCAGGTTGCCTTTCTGGGAAAAGGCAGCGGGACAAAAGGCACAGGCGTGCGGCTTCTCCCCCGTGTGCTTGATCATGTGGGTCTGCAGAGCCCCCTTCTGGTTAAAGGCCTTCCCACACTCGCTGCACTTGAAAGGTCTTTCACCTGCAAGGAAACGTCAGCAGAAGGATGAAGAGGAGGAAGGGTAAGGAGCTTTAAGTAAATGTCAGCAGTTTCCTGTATCTAAAAGAAAAACAGTGTCAGTTAAAATAAAATACACAAATTATTATATGTGTTATTAGAAGGTTTTGATAATAAAATTGTTTACCTCGACCACCTCAGCACCCACTCTGATGAAAATGTAGCCTTTTGAAAAAGTTTTGTGACCTAGCTGATGATTATCAGTTGAAATGGGTAAAATAAAGGAAATCTACATGAAGCAGTTATTTAAAATAGCTTCCCTCAACTTGTGGTTTGGAAGATCTCAGAAGCTGCTATGCAAAATCAATGGAGAAAAAAAAACAAAGGGAAAAAGAAAAAAAGAAACCCACATAACTTTTACACCAAATCCTATCAAATGCATATACCTTCACAGAAACAAACTGGCCCAGAGGGTAAATGGACAATAATAAATAATTAACAGTCAAAAACTTAACCTTCTATCTAATTTAAAATCAGGAAGTCTTACAGCAACACTGCAAAAGATGGTATATGGTTCCCGTTCCCCAATAAATATTAACAGCCATTCATTCTTTGCAACCACCTACCGAAAATATGCAATGAAATAATGTTTTGGACAGTTCTGCTGAGAAAATAATTTTTAAAACTGATCATCATATAGAATATTTAAAGAAAAACTAGCCAGTATTGTTACAGAAATGCTCCGTCACGATTTCCCAATTTTGGTGCCTTCAGTGCTGGGCGTAATTACAGTTTTTGTACATTAACAGATAAGCATGAAAAACTCCACAGAAATTTTAATTTACAGAACATATGAGGACTGCATAGAGATTACAAAGCTACGTATTTTAAACACACCAAGAATAAATTTCCGTTTCTTACAACCATGTGTCCTAATTAACTCCTGGAACCCCCCACTGTGAACTCACTACTACCCTTTTTTTTCTTTTAGTGAAATAGTTCAGCTGTGGTAGCTCTAGGACCTTGAAAATATTTAACACTTTGCCTTTGCATATTTCTGCAGCCAAGACCAGCATAAGCATGCAGTATATTATGTCTGCTTCACCAGTAAGTACTACCATGTGCACACTAAATCAGTTTTAATAAATATTTTTATATGCTTTCTAATTTTATAGCTGTAATTACATCTACTTTAAGCTTACTAATTCTTAATTAAATTCACATTGTCAGAAACAAAAGCAGCTATTTTTCTGAAACAGATTACAAGCATATAACTCACTGAAGGAATGTATATCTTCTGTTCTGCTGTTCAGGGGTTTTGAAGATGTTTTAAGGATTGCAGGTTTTAACTGTATATTTTTTAATAGAGATTAAAACAAAGAACACTGATTCATAGCTGGAAATACAAAATTCCCGTTGGGCTTTCATAGGCAAAATCTTAGCTTCCAGTAAGAGCTGCTGGACACATTGTATTGCTTCAGGTTAAGTTTGCCTATGTAACTAAATCTCAGTGTAAAAATGAAATCTTGATTCTATTGTGGAAATGTGAAATTTTTGTATTTCTCAAGTATAACTTAATAAAATACAGAGTTGAGAGGAAGAATAAGGGGTTCATTACTTAGTTATTAATGCGGGAATTGCAGTCCCTGAGACTTGATTTTTTTCCCCAAAGGGTGTAAGTGCTCGAAATGACTAGCTATGAACAAAAAAAGTATTGCAATTAAGAGGCTAATGTAATGCTGCACGTTGTGCACAGACCTGCTATTTTAACACTTCAAGACTTGGGCATTCTAAATTCTTTAAAGCAGAGTTTTTCTTTTCTACATATTTACAGTACCTCAAGCAGCTGTATGCCAGACAGATTGTCTGCAGACTTAGAGTACTAACATACTTCACAAATTAAATGAGTATTTGCAAGCTACTTGGAATTTAAAGTGACCTCCTGTCATGTGCAGATTCGGACTGCATTTTCTGTCTCTGGTTTCCCAATAGACAAATGTCTTTTTAGTATTCAAAAGAACTATAAATGCCCTTGAACTTTTTGAAGCTTTAAAAAAGCATCCTCAACGAACTATAATATTGTTTCTTTAATTGTGACTAGAATAAGCTAAGGTATTAAATAGAGTCAAGAATCTAAAATACCAAAGTTAATTTTCATTGACCATTTTTTGGATATTACTTTCAAGGAATTGTTCTAAAGCAGGTACAAGGGTGACCTCTTGTGTTACTTTTCTATAACTAGATCTGTAAAACTTCAAAAGGTTCTTAAGAAAGTGTCACACAATGGTATTTTAATGTCGTAGTAAACAAGGCCATTCTTGTAAATGGCAACTCATCACATCACTGTCTGAACAGTGATATTACGCTGATTGGTATTACAAACAGAATTGCACACTTACATAAATGAATACTTGAATTAGCTAAAAACTAGACAAATGGCAATTTATTCAATATGAATGAAAGATACAAATTGAACATCACTGGAACATCTTCAATGAAGGCTTTGTTTAAAGCCAAACTCCTGCTGTAATATGTATGTCTGGCTAAAACATAGAACTATTTTTTTATGGTCATCTGTACACTTCAAAAACTTTTATATTATTTTATGCTTGGCATTTTTCAATTATTTCAATTGCTTAAGGTTTAAACATGCACATCTTTATGACAGAAATTTAGCAAAAAAATATTCCCTATTCATTCTGCAAATCTGAACAGTCACCTGCACTTCTTCAATTATTAAAATTACAACCTAGGCTTACCACCTCTGAAGATCACTTTGTAAATTTAAATAAATCAATTTAAACAAATGCAAGACCACTACTTTATTAGTATTATTAATTTTCATGTACTTTTGCTCTTTTTGCAATTGTCGATTTCAGAACATGCTCTCTAGAGTACATGAGATCTAATTTAAACTAGATGATATTTGGTAACAAATGAAATCTATAGAGTATTTTACATTTTTTTAACTGTTTCTAATCATATAAATCTGGAAATTTTGAAAGCATATAAATTTCCTAAGCGAAGGAATTACATAAAGTTTATTTTAAACCAACAGCTAACTGCATCTAATGAGCCAAATGTATTAACAATATTTCAAGTCCTAACAGGGAGAAAAAATATATGGTACTTCACAGGTTAACTGTTTTTTGTAAAACAAAAAGAAATTAAAGTACTTCCACAGCCTTACCTGTGTGTATTCTAACATGTCGTGTTAACTGACTCGGTTTCTGGAATGTCTTCCCACAGTGAGGACAGGAATAGGTAAACCCACTTCTGTCAATGTTTCTGTTGTAAGATCTGGTATTTGATACCCTGTGATTAAAAAAAAAAAAAAAAAAAAAGAAATAATTTTAATATGAAAGGTTATTTTGAAGCAGCTTATTTTACCCCATCATTTTTAACACAGTGTAAACTTGATGGCAACACAGTATCAGCTGCAACAGCGAAAATCCAAACTCCATAATCACACTGAAAGAACAACACAAACAACTCTTTTCTCAGTACCTACATGCACCAAGAATTTTAGTTATTTCTGTAGTAAAAATCTGACCTTAGAGGCTGTCTACAGACATCTTCAGGGTAAATTCTGCCAGAAGCATACAGTGACTTCACAGATATTTGGGAACTTTCAACTCTACACAACTCTATTTCTTTTGCCTGAACATAGCAAGTCCTTAGTTCTTAACTAGAATATGCAAATCTCATGAATCTTAAGTACAAATGCACTTGCTGAAGGCTTTTAAGAGCAAGTTAAGAACTTAAAAACCCAAATATTCCCCGCTGGCCCTCAAATGCAAATCACACTCTCCACAGAACCACAGAAAGAGAGCATATAAATTCCCAAAACTCATTTCGTTACAAATCAAACTAACTAGTTTATTCATTCTAACATCTCTACATAGGAGCTGTCCACAAGAAGAATGGTTTTTGTAGGTAATACTTTTATATAACCCAATACAAACCTAACTTAATATTTCAAACCTTCTGTGTGCAGATTGAAATTCACACCACCATTTGTTTAAACCTCCTGCAACACAACTATTAAGATCTTAGAATCTGTATTGCCTTTTAATAAAAAGAATTGGGAATAGACAGTATTTCTTGTTTTTAAATATGTAATTTTCCCCATCTGTTTTTTATATAAACAGTAAAGATTAAAAGAGAGATCACCTGGCAAGACTTTAGGCTTTTTTAATATATAAGGTAAACCAAGAGAAGTTTTTCTTCCTTCTAACTTAATGTAATTCTCACCTTGCTAAAAGTAAAGTTAAAATAGAGAGCTGAAAGAAAGGACAGAACAAATATTCATCAAAAATAAGAACAGCATTTACCAGGCCTCTTTTTTTCCCCTTCATTTTGTGCCTTTTCAGATTTACAAGAAACTCATGGGAGGTTGTAATGAGGACCTCTTGGGAAAGATGATTAAACTGCAAAGAACAAGTTACATCTTTGCAGGATGAAAGCATGAAAACTTTTGTCATTATAATAAATGCTATGTAAAATTAATATACATTTTCTCCAATGTACTGCTATTAGCGTTTAAAATCATAAACGTGCTTCAAAAATCACTTCGCATCAGAGAAACTTAACCCATGTTTACAAATAGCTGGCAGATTAACTATGCTTAGTATGTATGCTGAAATACAAAAACAGGGAAAAAAAAGAGGCCTCCAAAAATAACCACCCACTTAAGCAAAGTTTTAAAAAGCAAGTGTCATTTTAGAACAGCATACCAAAAAAAAGGAATGATCTGCATAAATCATGGTACTTTGCTGACTGGAAATACTACTCCTGCTTTTCCCAGCTATCACCATAAAAGTAACATCTGCTCATTTTGTTACAATCCCATGATTGTCACCTTATTTTATAGTGAGTTTTCATATGCTCCTTTAGCTGCGAGGAAGTTTCAAATTCTTTTTTGCAAGACTTGCAGCTGTGGATCCTACTGCCTGCCAATTCTTGACGATGTTCTTCCATGTGTATGGACAGCTGACTCTGTAAAGTGAATTCATCTCCACACTCTGAACAGATAAGATTCTGAAAGAGATAATAGAGACTGATTTTTCAAAACAGCAGTATACAAGCACAAGCTTTGCTCAAGTAGATTAACTTATCCTTCTATGGACATCAGCAGCTGGAAGCAAGCAGCAAGAGAAGTATACAAGCGAGAAAAGTTTAGGAGCCCTGTAAGATAAATGTACAATAATCACTGCAAGATTATATTAATATTTAAATTTTAAGACACTCCACTAGAACTGAGTTCTGAAAAACTTCATACGGCAGCAGAAATGAGCAGTTCAGTACCATCATCACCACTCCCTATTTCCTAGGTGGGCTGCTTCAAGACACACAGAAGCTCACCTCAGTGCCATTACACCGTGGTCTACAGAAACATCTGTAACAGTACTTTCTAACCAAAAAGATTCAGGGATTTCACACTTTTACTGGTTAAAATTGTAAGGACTGGCACTTTTAAACAGTAATCCCACCACCGTTAGCACTGACTTTTCTTAAGCTATCTTGACAGAAAACATGACCGAAATAAAGTGGGACACAATGTTTCTAACAGATACCTCTTCAACCTGTTATTTTATAGCAGTGTTAAACACACCATTTTCCAGTTATATTAGTATTCCATGTCATCTAGAATGGAAATTAGACTTGTAATGTTTAATGCAAAAGTATTGCCATTTCTCTAAAATTCAGAGTAAGAATCAAAGTCCAATATTGTTTCAGTGAAAATTAAAAGGTCTGCATTTATTTGACTTCCTTTGGCCTTTCGAAATCATTAATTTTGTCAGTGTATCTTTATTTTAGAAAACCTAAGCTGAGAGTTAATCTTAAATGTCTAAAAATATCCATCTCTGTTAAATGTTCTTCACTGGTGTGCAGAAGTAACTTCAGACAGGTTTTTTTAATCAGCTCGTTTTTCACTAATTGTGATTATCACTGCAAACTGAAATGTTTTTTATCCTCCCCCTTTTTTTTCTCTCCCTTAATGATCAACAAGAAAAATAAACACAAACAACAGAAAACAACAGTGTTCATTTCAAGAAGGATATTGACAAGAATGTTTTAATCAAGAGGAACACAGGTATGCAATGTTATTTTTGGACTATTTTGACAATAAATTTGTTCTTTAAGTCTGAAAAAAGAAAGATTCTGTTGTATCACATGTCCACACAAAAGCTTAAAAAGCTGAAGTCCTTTAATGAAATTAATTACCAACTCAAAAATTACTTGTTTAATCTCACCTACATTTCATTACTGTACTCAAGTTACAGTGAGACGATAAATAACTAATACTTTTTTTTTTAGGACATACATTCAAATCTGACTACTTCCTATGGGTATCTATTGTTCTTACACAATGAATTTAGTTTACGATTAAATGAAACGAAAAGTGGGGCAAAATTTTATGAAGGGAAGCTTACAATTACTATGCCAAGCTCATGAACCTCAAAACTGAGAGATTTTGAATCACCACTCAGCATTTTTCAGACATGCATATGTATCATGTTAAGTTGCTAATATACATATCCTATTAAGCAACTTCTACAAACAAAAAAATAGCCTAAGATGAAGTATTTGAGACAATGAAAGTCATCATGATTCTATTCAGTACTGTGGAATTTGCTGTAGGAAAGCAAGATCACAGTAAAGCAGAAAAACTACAAAACCCCAGCAATATATCACCCCAAACAGACTCTGCTATAGGCAATACCAGACTTATTTTTTTGCTTCTCAAGCAAACAAAAAAATTCACCACCACACACAACAAGTAACTGAACACTGTAACCTCACTATGGTTAAACCCACATTTTAACACTGAACAAAAGGGGCTGATCATACATAAAATTCCCAAATTCAGAAAAAAAAATTTTAAAGCTCTACTCACTGGATTCTGCCTGTATTAGGTCTCCCTATTTTGCCAGATGCAGCATCTGAAGAACACTTTGAAACCCATGATCTTCTCCTGTTTAGTATCTATGACTCCTAGCATCTGTAAAGGATTTTAATCTGCACTTTTTCATAAGACCATTGCTCACGAATTTAATTAGACAGGACAAATCAAATACAGTAAATATTTAAAAAAAAACCAAAACAAACAAAACCCCAACATCACACAAATGTAACATAAAAAATCAAACCAAGAGGATCTTATAACGAGGGAATTTTCACTTTATATCCACCAAATACCAGTTTTAAATTTTTCAACATATTAAGTTTCTCCTGAAGCCCAAAAACCCTCATGTTCATGGAAAAAGAAGACATAGTAGCAGTTCTAATGCAATAAATAATCTTTCTTTTTCCATTTTTTATTTAGCATTTACATCTTGCCAGGGCAAAACACAGCAGTGAAAACCACTGTACATTTCCACTAAGGAAATGGACAAAATCAAGAATCCGCTAGAAGATGGGGCATATTTACACAAGATACGTTCTTTATGACTTCTCAAGAGAAAGCTACCCCATGTTAGTGAGGAATGTCAAACGTGTAGTTTTTCCCTCATACCAGTTTATCACTAAGTCAAATCACCAAAAAATGTGAGGAGAAAATACAGTCTCTTGCAAGCTCAATATCAATAGCTCAGAAAATTCCTTCCAGAACCTCTCACAGGAGCAATCAATCACAAAAAATCTAAGTTTCACAGACAGAGCCACTCTCCCAAATCTCACTGGAGCACTCAAGAAGCTAATCACACTAATTTCTTTGTCTTGCCCATCTGAATTCATCTGTAGATAAAGCTACCTGATGCAGCACAAAACAAGGGTAAAGTTCCCCAAATTTCAGTTTGTGAAGCCATCTCCTTAACTGCTATGTACGTCCCCTAATGTATGTCCCCCCCAATGCCCCTTTGCTCTGATTTCAGGTTTTTAACTCTTCTAACAGCAAAAGGAAGAAGAGCAAACAGGAAGGAGAATGTACTCCGCTGGTAACTTGTTATCCTGCACATTGTGGAAAAATCCTCAATGACAGCTAGTGCCATCACCAATACCCTCTGCTTCAAGTTCAAATTCCAGCTCTCCTACAGGTCCTGTGCGTAACTACTGTGAAAGTTATACCTGCAGTTTTCTGTGAATTAATTGTTACATTCATCTCTGTTTTATCACAAAACTATTGAGCATTATAAGAAACACATTCATTAGCAATTGAAACATATTTGTATTTTTTTTAAATTTAATTTTCAAGCAGCAGATTGAATTTTAAATCGGAAGGCATTACACAGCCTATTCTTCTGACATCTGCACCGAAGCAACAAACTCAGAGCTGCTGTAGTGCATGAAAAATCACTTAGTGGTAGAAACAAATATCAAAACCACCCTTGGGTGTATGTCTTGATGCTTAGTTTCCTTATTCTGATTCATAAATCAAGTTTCCTTAATAATACCCATTAAGTCATTTATCATTACAGATACGTTAATATGCAACAAAATTGTACTAAAGTCCACTTAACTTGGCTACCTACTTGACTGTGTACATCACAAAACATGAACTAAAATATAATTAAAGAAGGAATACAATCTCTACAGATGGCATGCCCTGCATCTGGTTTAGGGAAAAGTGCAAACAGGCCTATTATCCCAAACTTACAGGTCAAAACTGCTGTTGATGCCTTAGGTTTTAACTTTCACATTTTTCAAACCCTGTACTGCCTAGTGTGTAACTCTGAAGTTTTCTTGTAGCTTGTTAATTTCTGCTCTCTCATGCTAGGTAGACATAACAAAGCCTCTCCAGGCCTGCTCTCCAAGAACACTCAGACTGTCCTAGGCCCAAAAAATATAAACCAAAAGCCTCTAAAGCTTGGGGAAATTACATCATTAACTGAAGCTTTAATTGGAGAATTAACCCTGATATGCAAATGAACCAAACCTATAAAAGTGTGAAGAACTCATGACCTGTCCTCCACCTTGGGGTCCCATCTTGGCAGTAGCCTCTGGTTCCCCAGGGTGTACCTTTGAAGGCCCTTCAAATAAATACCTACCTTTATTCCCTTATTCTTGTCTAGTCTTTGTTTTTAGGTGGCCACTTCGGGCATCAGTTTTTTGGCAACCCAGGTGGGACAAGAACTGTACAGTGGCCACTGTAAGCTGTCAGCAATTGGCATGGAGAAACACACCACCGTTACAGTTAAAATTAGAAGTCTGACAATAAAAGTGCATTCTTGATTCAGCTCCAATTCTCCAACACAAAGTGCAATTTAAAAAAAGCCTTAACAGGAGGAAGAAGCAATTATGTGATTGAAAACTTGGTATTTCGGGCAGTGCAATCAACTCTGGCAATTGTACTAATGCAGTAATGACTGTAAAGTGTGCAAAATACACCACTATGTATTAACCGTCTGCTAAGAATTTAACCAACACTCTATCAAAATGGAAAATGAAATTGTGAGAGGGGAATGAACAAGAATCACTCTCAAGCAAAACAACCACTCAAAAATGAAGGTGGGAGCTATAGATAAGGGAACAGTTTCATCTATTTCTATGGATAGTGAAAGTGCCTCACCATGACATCTGCCATCAAACATGATCACACGTTATTTATTATGTGCGGGCTTATCAATGTAGATTAAGTCACAGAAGCATCTTCAAAACAAAAGTGTGTGTAAATAACCAATCAGTGAATGTTTATATATACAGTATGACATGGTATCTATCAAACATGCACAGATGCTCTTTGCTCATAAAGATACAATGGGAACACTTACTTATATTCAGGATATTAATTTCTGTAACTAATCCCGCTTAAAGTTTTATATTTCTTTGGAACAAAATCATTTATTCAATCCCCCAATCTAAAGCATACAGGTAAGGGATTAAATACAACCACTATGACATGTCTTTTCAAAATTAAGATATGAAGTTACATGAAATTACCTCCTCCTTCTCATGTAGCATTATATGTGCTTTCAGACTGGCTACTCGGGAGAACTTCTTGTTGCACACAGGACACGTAGGATCCTCGCCATTGTGAGTACATTTGTGAAGTGTCAAGTTGAATTCAACGTTAAATGACATCGGACACTGGTCACACCGGTGAGGCTGTTTGTTAAAATCACAAAAATAAAGACAAAATCCAGTCTTCCCAGAAGCTACATATACCCTGACTGACACACATAACCATACAAATCAAAATGTTAAACATTAAGTAAAAGAGCAATTCAAGTACCTACATAGGATAATGATGCTTAATAATACCAATATAAATTATTTTATCTTCTTTGCATCTCAATACAGAAAATACAAATACAGCACCACAAGAGCACAAAGGGAAATAAAGCAGGGGAACTAAGGAAACCAGAGACTGAAAATTGAGACTGTGAGAAAAGAGTGAAATTAGTAGGAGAGAAGAATGAGCAAGAGACAGAAATACGTTTTCCTACTTTAACTGTGGTCATGATTCACCCAGAGGGTGGTTGGGCACTGGAACAGGCTCCCCAGGGAAGTGGTCACAGCACCAGGCCTGACAGAATTCAAGGAGCATTTGGACAATGCTCTCAGGCACATGGTGTGGTCTTGGGGTGTCCTGCACAGGGCCAGAAGTTGGACTTGGTGATCCTTGAGGGTCCTTTCAACTCAGTATATTCTGTGATTCCATGCAATCTCCTTAAGTAAAATTAATAATCAAAACACCAAAACATTTAGTTTATACTAGCACTGACTGCTCTTCACTTGACATCTGCACTATCATTTTTAATTCTTTAAGAGCACGTTCACTTTTAGATGTAAAGGCTCTTATACATAAGTTTGCAATAGCATGGGTTTAACTTTATCAGCTTTACAACACTGAAACTTGTGTAAGTTGTTCTTTGTATACATGAATTATCTCCAAGTGCTAAGCTTTGTAAAAATTAATCTGCATTAAGGGCTACCTCAAAAAGTAATAAAATTATTTTCCTATCACATGTAAGTAGTTTTAGCTTTGTGACATAGAAAGCAAGGGAAATAAATTAAATGCTTCATATTACAGATGCAACTTGTGGCGAAAGCTTCATTTAGTCTAGTCTTAATCACGTATCTGCATTCTCCTCATTCCTTCCCAAATTTGATTTGTAAGCAGCTAAAGTGATGACATTAATCTACTGATTAACACATACATACTAAATAAGTTTACTAGTAGGGTCCTGTTAACAAATGTAAGTGTTATTTTCTTTTTATTGCTAATGTGCAGAATCACTTTGCAAACTCTATTGAAAAAAACTCATACATTTTCTCATCAACCTGGGTATTTTATAAATCAAAGAAAATGGCTAAAATTAAAAATTACTGATCTGGAAACAACAATCCAATCAAAGGGCATCAAAGGAAGGTCCTATCTCAAAGGAAATATGAGAAAACAAGGAAGAGGAATGTCACAAAACTCTGAGGTCCCCAAGTAATAATAATTAGTGGTGTGACTGAAAAGAAATGGAAAAGACATCTTGTGTTAGCTTCACTTGACAGCATATGAAAATATCAATATACAGTGGTTATATCTACCACAATTCATACCTTGTCATTTTGCTCATGATCCCTCATATGGCGCTGGAACTGGGTCTCTCTTGGAAAAGACAGCAAACAAATCTCACACTTATGAAAGTTGGGTACTTGGTAGGGAAAAATACCGTTCTCTCTATTTGGTGTCAGAACATCATCTGCAAAACAAGCAACAAAAGATCTGTATGAAGTCACATTTCATCTACTTACAACTCTTTGTAAAAAACAGAATCATTTGAAGCAGAAACTATTCCAATTCCTCTAAGATTTTTGACTTATCCAACACTGTAACGTCGAGGGAACTTGAAGATCTCAGGCATAAACATTACTGCTTCCATTGACACAGAAGCAACCAAACACATCCATACCTCACACTGCCAATCACTAAAGACATAAATAATCACCTTTTCCCCGTAATTTGAAATAAATTCTTTCTGTGCTTCATAAATACCCATCAAGTTTGTAACAAAATGAAACGCTGCAAAAAACACTAGGTATGAGTAAGATACTGCCAGGGGTTACTTCTAATAATATTACATCACCTGTTTCTAATAAAGTTTTTTAAAATTACTTAGTCAGTAGTTCTGACTACACAGGTTTTCTGCCCTCCCTCCTTTCTTTCTCTCTTTCTCTTCCCTTAAGAAAAATTTAGACATCTTTTCTTTCTTCTTCTGGCATTATAAAACCTTTATTAAAATCTATTTAAAAACCTTTAAAGTTGCAAAACCAACACCAATGTTTCAAACAGTTGAAAGAGATGCAATAAACTGCAAGTCTAAGTGTGTACACATTAATTCAATGGACAGAGATGTAGTTCTCTCTAAACAGATCCAGTCTAAGCCCATATAGTTTTCTTTTGAACTCCTACAATCATACAACTTTTGACATACAAGTTGCAAGCTTCTATATCCTTCTGCTCAAATGAGTGAAGTCAATCCTATAAATACTTTATGATATAAGGAAAATATTAATTTAAGGAAGTTAAGCACATTTTACTTTTGAGAAGATACTCTATTACTAAGGAAGTAGTCTTTATTTAAGAAAAAATTTAAGAAAAGCAACTGGCAGGAGGGGTCAGCTTGTGCTACAGGTTAGGGTCATGAAAGAGAATAAAATTACAAAATTCAAACACTGCCACAACTAAAACTGCATCAACAACAGAACACAAAAAGAAGGGAACACTGATTTTATTATCTAGACACAGAAGCCCTGATGTTTCTCTTTAAGTCAGTACTTTTCCCCATGTATGTAAGAACTAGGCATAGGAAGTAACAACAACACAAGTAGAAGTTTACAGCATCCTGTTTACACTTCCTCAGAGGAAACTGAAGATTACAATTCATACAGTATTTCCACTCTACTGCACCCACTTCAAAGTCCTCTCTCATTCACCACACCATTTACAAGGCGAAAAAGAAATCAATACCTTATGTCCTGATCATTTTTTTTCCTGTTAAAATTCTCATAAACAAACTTTAAAAGCTTGTAGTTGAGGAAGCTGTAGAAAACATTTCAGCACAATATATTCTGGGCAAGAAATCACAACTAAAAACAATATCCTAGGGACTTATACTTCTCCTTTCTGGACTAAGTCACCCAATTAAATTTTGCTTTGCAAAGTTTAGTTATCATGTATTTCTCTGTAACAGAATGATGCAAATATTACTAATCTTTATCATGTGTACACTTACGCTTATTGCATCCTTTAATAAACTGTAAATTCATAGCAAGCATACACTATCAATAACAACCCTGAAATGGTCACATTTCTTCAAAAGCTGAAAACCACAGCTTTAATTACAAGACACAATCCTTTAAGCATTCTTGTGATAAATATGCCTGAGTAGAATAAAGGACACAAAATCAGTTTCTGTAAATAATGGCATCACAAGAGAAGTGAAAGAAAAACCTACTCCTATACTTGGGCTATATGAAAATGTAATGCACAAGGCTTTCCCATGGAAAAAGGAGTAATTGTTCAACCCCATGAAGGCTGACCTCTCACTTTAAATTGACAACTGAAAAATGATCCAATCCATGACTTTAAAGGCCTTCAAACCTTCTCCTTGAGCCAAAGAGATTATTATCTTTAAACATTCACTCTTGAGATCAAAGGCACTGGACAATATGCAAAAATAATGCCTAAGCAATTGAAGTTGCAAAAATGTAGCACTCACATCATCAAAGCTGCTAACTTCTCTACACTTTGAAACAAAAACGCAACATGCTCACTAGTTTCTGAATAACACTACCAAGTGGCATCAGTCTTGGGTCAATAATATTTCTATATATAATTTTTATTAAAATGTGTATCATATCTGTATTGACTGTAACATGGAGTAATCTACAGGCTGTGAATGTTTTTCTGCAATTCAAAAAGGAGTTTAACTATAGAATGAAAAATTAAGTATCTTATAGTATTCCAATAGAATTTGATGACTATAATTCTATGAAATCAGACCACCTGATGCAGTACCTGAAAGTGCTTCAGCTTTTCTGTAAAAAGACAAAAATGATCACCACTAAAATAAACAGAAGGAGGAAACAAATGCACAATCCTAAAATATTTCATAGAGAAGAACAGAAAAACAGCCTGAACTTTGAAAAATTAGGAGTTGAACATATCACATCCCATGCCATCAGGAAGTTCTCAAGACTAGTTCATGGATGATCATAAACCCTGAGCTGCCCCCAAGCTGTTCTGCCTTCCCAAAGGCACTCAGATCCCATGGAAGAAGAAACAGAAGGCACCCATATAGAAAATGGACTGCTTACATTGGTAATATTTTAAGCATTACTCTTTCAAAGAAAACTTACTGTAACTCTTTCCAAAGCCAAATCTTACAGGTTTTTTTGGTCCTATCTTTCATACTGCTAAAAAGCAAAGGAAAGACTTTGGGGAATCAGGACTGGATCCTAGAATCACCAACTGCACCGTAAAGTCCAGCTTCTCTTGGCAAGTGACTCTCAGTGCAGAAATCCTTAAGGACAAGGCACAGCACATCAGCTTAGGTTAGATTCCAGAAGTCTTCAAAGGCTCAGCAATTGGGAAATCAGCCTGAAGTCTGTTCTAGGCAGTTACAGCCAGTATGTCCACAGAAACAGTCCAGTTTGGATGTGAAAGAATTCTGAAAGTTCAATTGCTTCACTTTTACTCAAAGGGCAGGACTGCTATCTAATACAGGTTTAAATTAAAACACAAACTCATTTATTCATTAACACTTCGTAGCCTATGGGAGAGATGAGACTACAATGTCTTTTTTCATTTGTATTGTCACTAAAACAGTCTGGTCTATCAACTACCAAATACTGGGTATTTCAGAGAGCTGCACAACTCTTATTAAAGACGTAGGAAGTGACTTTATATCTTACTCTTCTACTAACAAGGAGAGCATTCAGAGAAATATCCCTCTTGAAATCAAACAATTGGGTAACAGCAAGGACTAAACTGTTACACTGTGTTTAGAATTAGGAGGACAGTAAAAACAGGAAAGACACTGTCAATTAAAGAAGTAACAAGCAAGTGAGGCATATTTTGACTTTTCAGGCAGGTGTCACATGACTCAGGCCTATTTTCATTTCAGTGTTATCAAAAAAAAGTTTCAAAAATGAAATAACCATTTGACAAAATTTGTTTATTAGAAGAATGAGTATCCCAATGAAAACTTTATTTACACTGATACCTCTTTCACAACAAGTCAAAGTAATAACCTACGCTACCATATTTCAGATAAATCCACAATAAAATCTTTCCCTATATCAGAGGAAAAACATCTTTTTTGATGCGTCAGCTTGGATCATCAAACAAGCCAAACACTGCAAACTACTGAATCTATCTTAAAGACCAATACTGTTGAATACCAAAAAAACATGCAGATGAAAGCACGTTCAAGAAGCTGGCAGTGGGGTATGAACCCTGTACTTTTAAATGCACTGAGAAATTTGTCAATTAAAAAAAAATGCAACAATTCTAAACATTCCCTGGGCATCAAAATGCTGATATAACTGACAAGCATTTGATGGACAAGATTAATCATTTATCATATTAGCAAGCATATCATAAATAGTCAATATGATGCTGTGCTCTCAGAAAAATATATGTCTCAGATAAGCACAAATTAAGCAATCTATTTATTGTCAGGTATACTCTGGCAGATGAAAACACAGGTCTGCTCTTTGTAAACGAATTAATGCCATTCAGAATACCACTCAAGCCAAAACCACAGAATTAAAACTTTGAGGTTTTAGTTCAAGAAGACATTAACTGATTAAGCACATAATGTCAACACAACCACATGAAAAATTGGCATGCTCTTACTAGTGAGCAGCTTCTTACTGGTATCTGTAAACAAACACAGAGAGAGAAAACACAAAATGACTATCAGAGTAACAAACCGCCTGAAAAGTAAGTGATTCTTTCAGGTCTGCACACTACAACAAATGATAAACCTTGCTGAACAGAAGTAAAGCTTCAAACATTTGCATTTTTTAGTATTAACTACATAGAAACAGTGCAGAAGCTACTGTCAGTTTCTATTTTTTTTTCCAATTTGCATGTTAGTCTAGCTGCAACATAAATCAATCTTATTCCTTCACAGCTTGGGAGACACAGTCAAGTATCAATAAAATTAACCTAAACAGGGAGCACTTAGCTCATTATGCACCATCAAACACATTTTTGTCAACATGCACTGTCAAACATATTTTTGTCTGTATTCTTACAGTTTTCCAAAGTGCCCAAAACCAGCAGAATCAGATTTGCAAAGAACCTATCAAGGATAACAAACTTCCAGTTTAAAGATGGTCTTACTTGAATACTCCTAATGTTACAACCTGTAATTTCTTTCCTGAATTTATTGTCCCCCACAGAGCAGCAGCAATCACTTTGGGTGAACTCAGCTGTGATACAGCCTTCACCAACACTTGACCTCAGGAGCTGAGTCAGCAAGCAGGTGCTCTCTGCTAGAAGCCACTGATGACAACTCAATGTGGAAGGAGGAAGACAGAATTAGAGCACTCCCAGCCCTTCCCTCCTTATGTAAGCAGCACTGCGCCTCATGGCAGCCCACAGCCCTCTCTGCAAGGCGCAGATGGACTCATTCAGCTGTGAATGCAGCGCAGCCTTATTAGATCTCTAATAACCATCCTCGAATCCGACTGAGAGGACACTGAAAATAAAACACTCAAGCTTGTGAAATTCATGGATGAAAACTTGTCACTGAAGTTAAATGGCAGCTGGCAAGCCTAGGGACAAAAGGGCCTGACCTCATCAAAACCTATTTACTAATTTATGAATGGAAAGAAAGTGGTAGGACAACAGAACAGGACTGGGATGGCAATATTGACATTTCCTCATACAACACTTGAACTCACAGAACACAAATGATAACGAATCACTAAAACATTTTGCTTAGTTCTGCAATCATAAAAGAAACAGGTTAGTTTAAATCTAGCTCAGCACTCCTAAACAAAAGCAGTAGGCATTCCTCCTGACTTCTAGTGGGAAGAGCAGGGGAGAGACAACTCTCAGTCCACGTATTGAGCCAAAATCCATAAATCAATCAAGATTTGCTCCTATAAGACAAGGTATTTTTATTATGCTTTGGTCAACTCTTAAACCAGAGTGTAAAGTAGTATTAGTCCAGACACTTTGCTTCCAGGAACACAGTGCTGGGATGGACACCCAGGGGCCAGTCACTCGGCATGTGCCAACACAAAGTATTCACACTCCTTTCAGGAGCAAAGATGAGTCCAGACAGAGCACAGCCACACTGCTGTACTGCTGCTGCAGGGAAGCCTGACAGGACACAGAATTAACAGCTCCATCATAGCCAGTTAGAGGCTAAGTAGGATGCACTGGGTCTGGTTGGGATAGAGTTAACTTCCTTCCTATCAGCCCATATGGTGCTGTGTTTCAAATTTGTGACTAAAACAATGCAGCTAACATCACTTCTTAAGTAATTGCTGATCAGTGCTGCACAGCATGAAGGACTTCTCTGTTTCTCACTTTGCCCCCACAGTGGGTAGGCTGAGGGCGGAAGAAAAGTTGGAGCTAACACAAAGGGATATTCCAAGCCATAAACCATCATGCTCAGCAATATAAACCGGGGGGTAGTTCAAGAACTTCCAAGTTGCTCAGAGACAGCACCAGACTGCACCTCTGTGAGAGATGGCAAACATTTACCTTTGCATCACTTGGTTGGGCTTTTTTGTTGGTCGGCAATTTCGTTGGTTTGGGGTTTGTTTTCTTGTTTAGTTTGGGGTTTTTTTAACTTTTTTTTTTTAACATTTTCCCTTTACTTCTTAAGCTGCTGTCATCTTTCTTGCTCTTGCTATTCTCATTCTTTCTCTCACTCTACTTTTCTTTCAGAAGAAATTGAGCGAGTGGTAGGAGGGTGCTTAATCACTGGCTGAGGTCAACCCACCACACAGATACACCATCCACATCATCCTACCCTACACAGACAGCTGAAAATTGGCATTTCCTTAACCAACTTCAATAGCTTCATTTGATATTCAGGTAAATATTGCTACATTTATTGCTAAATACTCCAGGAGCTACACTTTTTTTGACAACTGCATATGAATATACCAAGCTATTTTTCAGCTGCTTGTTTTCACATGATTTGGATTTCTCATGGTTGAAACCATGACCTTTACCTGTGTCCAGCCACTAGACTGTTAACAGAAACTTCTGAATGAACTAAATGATGTACTACATGGTCTTCACTCTTCCAGAGAATGAACTTAATACAACTGCAGCAATAAAACACAAAAGACGGACATGAGAGATCTCAAATAGAAATTTTAATTACATTTGGAAGCACTTAATGCATGGGAATAAATGAGGTATGAAGGTATGAGCACAAATGCAACAGGAAATAAAATTTCTGCAACTGGCTGAAAGCTATGGACAAAGGACAGAACAAGGGCTGAAGCTATCATACAGACAGAACAGAAGTTATTCCACTGCACAGATTACTTGGAAAAAGACTAGGACATTATTTCAAGTATAGTGAGGAACTAATGTGCAATTAAAGCAGGCCAGTGTAGTCTGAGTTTATCATCTTTATCACCCAACATGCCCCTCGTACATAAATGTGGATTGTTTAACTGAAGAACAGTGAGATGACCATTTAACAGTATCACCATTAAAGCCTAAATATTAACTTTTCTAAGGCAAAAGTTTGAGCACTTGTTCCTCCTGTATGTTCTCAAAAGGAATTACCTATACCTATTGTATTTAAGAGATTTAGTGCACACCACACAAGCAGTACCACAACCTCTTCATTCTTGCTTGCACATCACTCACCTATTCTTCTCTTGTCAGTCAGAGGTCACCACATAAAACCCTAAAGCACAACTACTAAAATATTCTACATAAGAAAAATTTTGTAAGACTTAACTGGTGAGTTCAAATTTCACTTTTCTTCAGTTATATAAAATTGGAATGTAAAGCCTCTAAATTGACTTTTCCTTAATTCAATGTACCCACACCCTAAATGCTGCTAAAGGACTGACAGGCAGCAAACAAAATACAGCCAGCTCTGCAGAAGCAGACTTAAAACTATGCTATCTCTGTATTTCTTAGCTTTGTCTATTTAATATTTATCACTCTTCATATGTGAATTCTGTTATAATTCAGGCCCTCTGAAGACATGAAATACTCAAGTTTTAACTGCAGGAATTCAGTTCAAACTTGTTTAAAAGTAGCCCTTGGGTTTAATAAAGGACATACTCTCTAGGCTTCAAAACTGCTTCAGTGCACCCTGAAATATTTAATTTTGCTGTTCAAAGCACTCCTTTTGAAAATTATCAGATAGCAAAAGTCAAAACCGCTCATTTCATGTTGCTGCTATTCAGTGACAAACATCAGAGGTAAAAACAGAAAGGGCCTCTCTGTGGAAGGAGACTCCACAACTCCTTTGTGTAACCAATATCTGTGCTCAGTCACCCTCACAGTAATGAAGACAGAACCTACCATGTTTCACTTTGTACCCAGAGAGGTCAATTTGAGCAGTTCAACTGAGCTTAAAAAAAATTTTAAAATTGCAAGATAGTTTTGGGAAAACACTACAATGCCAAAAGAGAAAAAGGATCTTTTAAAATACCAGCTATTGAGGTAAAGATATTATTTTGACTATTGCTGCCTAGAGTTCATTTTTTTTATCCAACATATTTAATTTTCCTAGAACAAAGAACTTGTTCTAGTCTTTGACATGCATGGTGGTTAAAGAAGTCTAAGGAAGCTACATAAAACATTATTGATTCACTTTTATTTTCTCCCAGAGCTGTATTACCCTATATATACAGACTGTACAACTACAGAGAGCAACACTTCCATGAAAGACATCAGCATAGCATGACTGTAGGAATTCTAAGGACCACACTTAAGAAAACCCCTAAACCTGTGCAATTTCCTAAGTAAAAGATACGAAATTTATTTTCATAAGCACCTATTTTCTAAATAAAATTCCTCCTGGTTAAAGTGAAACCTATGAAATGCACAGCCAGTTTTCAAAGTCTGTATCTGAACAGGACAAACAGCCAAATGCCCTGAGAACATAAATTTCCCAGATTCAAGCTGTCCTGTTCAGCCAGAGCTTCCTCATTCATGACCTTTTTCTGTCACAGAGAACTGCAGAAAAAAACATGATGCTTGCCAACATTGACTTTGCTGCTTTCCCAAACTGCTGAAATCTCAAGGACCAAAACCACCAGAATCCACAAAACTTGCCTGTTTAGGGCAGTCCTTACAGTTCTCTCTGAATCCCTGTAATAGCCTTAGCCCCTGTAATTCTCAACTGCTGTCTGCATTCAAACCACCTCTATGAAACAATATCATTAATAAATCGGCATATTTCTTTTAAAAGAAATAAATATGTGAAAAATACTGAATGTGATGAAACTCACAGCAAGTCTTGTCAGCCATACAGACCTCTTACCATAAAAATAGTCTAAGATCAAGGTCCAACTACAAGCAAAATGAATACAGCTACTAGGCTGTATTTTTTTGGACAGCTTGTCTCAATTCTCAATTCCCATCCTTTTCTCATTTATACATCACACCATTACTACAGCAGTTCACACACGTATGACACATGCATACCCTTCCAAAAACTACTGGAGAACTAAGTAGATCTTTAAGTAGATATTTAGTTTAAATAATAAAAAAAATCCCCAAATCCTCAACATCCAAAGCTGGCAACACCAAATGTTCTTTGGGATCTTCTTTATATCCTTATTACTTAGTGATCAAAAGCTGAGATCAACGGCCACAACAGAATTAACAACAAAAAAACAAACCCCAGCCACTTCTGGTAGGAACCTGTGGCCCATCTGGCTTTCCATACTGTAGAAAACATCTTGCCCAACTTCCCAACTCTCACATAACAGTACAGCTTTTTCTTTGCCTGTCAGCACATTTCAATTCTACAGAAAAGTATTCCACAGAAGGCTCACCTACACATTCCCCTTACAGAGGCAGAGCTCATGTGCAAGCATTGAGAAAACTTAGTATTCTAAATATATACTGGAAATATTAATTGTCTGACTTTTCATAACTGAAGTAGGCATTCAATAGGTATTCAAATGCTTTATGAAATCTCTCTCGATTCTATCTGTTAAAAAATACATATTTAAAATAAACACCTAGTGCTACACGCTTGTGCTGAAGTCACTTATGAGGGCTTCAGGCCTACCTGAAGCACAGTATTTTTTGTCTGTGGGCCTTAATCCGATATTGCTCACAGAACCACAGTAACATCAGCAGGAATGAACTACACAAAAGAGCCATAAAACTCACCAGCTACCAACTGCTGTCAAAAAAACCCCAAACGCCAGCATCAAACCAATCCTGTCCTGAAGTACTCTCCGGATATCAACGGCAATAAAACACAATCAAAAATTTTAAAATTGAAGTGTGAGACTAGTACATGTTGGGAGAGAAAACCAGTTTTGTTTGGGTTTTTTTACACATAAATTCACAAAGAAAACGACTACAAAGGTATTTTTAAAGGAAAACAACAACAACAAACTTAAAAATAACGTCCTCCTTGCAAATCAGAGAGATGGACGAGTTGAACCTCATTTTCCATTTGTTTATCATCCTTTATTCGAAGCTCTCGTCAATTTGGCCGGGGGAAGGAGGGGAGAGAGAGGAGCAGCGGAAGGAGCCAGAGCCTTCCCGTCCTGCCCGCCGCAAGCCGGCCCGGACAATTCCTCCGGCCCTCCCCGCCGGCCCGGCGCCGGGACCCACACCGCGGCAGGAGGAGGAGGGCCAGGCCCGAGGAACCCTCCTCCGCCGGCCATCACAGCCACGGCCGCCGCTCCCCCAGCGGGGGACTGCGGGGAGGCAGCGAGGCCACCCCGGCCCGCTCCGCCGCTGCCCGCTCGGTATCATTCCGCAGGGCCGGGCCCAGCTCCCTCCGCTCCCCTCCCCTCCGCCCTCTCGCCTGTACCCTCGCACAATAGACCCGGTCTTCCTCCCCCATATCCGGGGACTATATGCGGAGCCCGCGGAGGCTTCTCGCCTCCCACCCCCGGGCGCGGATCGCGCCCGCCCGGCCGCGCTCGTTACCTGCCTCGGCGCCGGCCTCGCCACTCTCCCCGCCGGGCTCGNGCGGGCGGGGCCGGCAGGGCGGCCTGGTGGAGCGGGCCCGGGAACGGGAGTGGGGCTGATCGGGCTTTGGCACAGGGGACGTGCCTGCCTGTGGCTCCCCTCTGGACGCGTTCATGTGTCCCCTGCCGTAGCTGACCGTGCCTTGGCAGAGCGGTTGGACTGGATGATCTCCAGAGGTCCCTTCCAACGCTCACAATTCCGTGATTTTCTGGGGGTGGGAGTCTCAGAGCCTGAAAGCAGGACTCGGCCAGACCCGCGTGGTTTATGGGCTGAAGTTGTGTCAGGGGAAGTTTAGGTTGGATATTAGCTACTAGGAAAGGGTTCTCCACCTAGAGGGTGTTTGTGCACTGGAATGGGCTCATCAGGGAAGTGCTCACAGCACCAAGCCTGACAGAGTTCAAGAAGTGTTTGAACAATGCTCTCAGGCACAGGGTGTGATCTTAGGGCTGTCCTGTGCAGGGCCTGGCTCTGGACTCTGATCCTTGTGGGTCTTTCCAACTGTGGCTATTCTATGATTCTGTTCCCTGTGGGTGACTGTTCCCTGCCTTCCCCTCCCATGCTCTCCATAAATTCTAGTTTAAAGCTGAGGGGCGCAAAACATGAGCACATGGGACTCACCTGGTGCCCAGGAGGGCGGCAGCCTCCAGCCTGCATGGCTACCGGGGCAGGCGGCGTTTGCTGCTGAAGCCGACTGAACTTGATGGAGTTGTTTGGCCTGGCTGTTCCCTGCCCAAGCTTTGCTACCTGAACTGAATGCTGCCTAAGGAGATCTTAGAATCACAGGGCGGTTTGGGTTGCAAGGGACCTTAAAGATGATCTCGTTCCAACACCGCTGCCCATGGCAAGCAACACCTTTCATTAGACCAGGTTGTTCAAAGCCCCATCCAACCTGGCCTTGAACACTTCCAGGAATGGGGCATCCACAGCTTCTCTGGGCAGCCTGTGCCAGTGTCTTACCACCCTCACAGTAAAGAATTCCTTTCTAGTATATAATGTACCCTCCGTCAGTTTAAAGTCATTCCCGCTTGCCGTATCACTCCTTGTGAGTGAGCCTTGTCAGAAGTCGCTCTCCAGATCTTGATGTGAGTTGTCATAAAAGATCACTGGGTCGTTTAGTAGCGATTTTTTGGTATCATAAGCCATAGTATTTGATTCCGTTCCCTGTAACTTGTGTGCAATAGAACCGTGCTCTGGAAAGATACCAGTAAAGTTGCATATGCTTTTCTTGAGAGCATGTTCAGCACTTCGTCGGTTTCATCGCTTCCAAAGACTGCTTTATGTCATCATTTAATACATAGGGCTTCCGCTTCTAAAATTAGGTGTTTATTACACCTCTTTCTTGCTAAATAAAACTTAATAGAAAATACTTACTTTTGATGAATGACTTGATTACTCTTCTTCCATTATCTCAATAGTTTCACCTAATTAAGATTCTAAAGCTTTCTCGTGAGTTATGGGGTTTTTCTGCAACTTTTAATTTTTAAATGTCTTTTTAAAAGAAGTATATTTCTATACAGAGGGAACTAGTATGAGAATACTGCCTGCAGTGATCAAACTACCTCTTTAAAAATTTTTTTGACTACTCAAGTCTTAGAGCCAAAAATGGATCCAAAGCCCATTGCCACTGAACTGGGTTGCTGATGTTTATTTGCTAAACTGTTAAAATGCCCAAGTTCTCCTCATTGCCTTCCAGGATGTCCCTTTTTCCTCCCCCCCATCCCGTATGCCAGCACGTAGCCAGTTTCTTTATTACCAAATACATAGTGTTTCAATACCCTGTATTAAAACACATTTAATATGATGCATAAATCAGGCTGGATGATCCTTTCCTCATTTATTACATTTATTACTTTAATGTCACTTTCTGTAGTCTCTGCAAATAGTATTAGTCAGGTATTTCCGATCACTGATCAAAAAAATAGGGTGGCTGGGTACTGATATCTGTAAACTATAGCAGCAAAGCATTACTTAATAGTTTTCTCATCGTTGAATGTTAATTATCACTTCATTAACGCATTTATCTTTTTCCATTGCAAATGAGTGTTGGGGGTTTTTTCTTAAGTTAAAGCCTTTCAGATATCTAATTAAATTACATCTAAAAACTTGCCTTAAGCAACCCAATTTAATCATATCAAAGAATGAATTAAGGTTTTTGGAATGCAAGGTTTCATTTCTTCCTGAAGGCTAAGGTTGGGTAAGCAATATTTAGATAATTTCGCATTCTCTCCGCCAATAAAAAGTGTACTGTTTTTAATTTTCTCTGCAGAAGTGCAGCATTGGCATATAAATGTGGAAAGGAGAACTGAAGCTGGTGTGACCATTGCCTGGGGCTTCTGTGAGCTGTCTACTCGCGGCAGCCCAGCTGCAGGCAGGAAAAGAGCAAAGAACAGCAGTGGCCTCTGGTGGCTGTAGGATAGTTCTGTGCTAAAATACCAAGATCGCCGGTCGTTTTAGCAGTGAACTACAACCTACAAGTACATGGAACAGAATGACAGCTTTGTGCGTGATTTCAGAGAGGCCCCAGGGACAGGACTCAAAACAAAAGAAATCAAACTGAATCAGAATCTAGAAAAACTTTGCACAAGCTCATTATTTTACATGCTTTTGATTTTGTTCTAACTTTGTTATCAAGATTATCTGTATTTTTTGTTGAGGTCATCTGCTTTAGGATTAAGAGCCTTGAATCTTGAGTTTATTTTCAGTTTTGAAAAGACCTAATGCACACTTCACAGGAATGTACATGAGATTGTATGTGCAGGCAACTTCTGTCTGTACAGATAGTGATGAAAATTGTCTAATGCAAAAGCCAACTTTCATTTCTACTTTAGCTTTTCAACATTATTGTTCCCTGCATGTCTTTCAGTGTTCAGCAGCAGTACATACAATTGTGTTTAATTTTGTACTGCTAAAGTCTGTTCATTATCTCTTCCAAATTTATGTGGTATGTTTGTCGTTGCCTATCAGTCTTTTAACACTTCTGCATCACTCTCATTCTGTATAAAACTAGCTCTGCATAAAAGCAGAATAGGCATAATTTTTTTCTTCAGAGCCTTAAGAAGCTTGTGGTACTGGGAGACAAGCAGTTTATGAAGAGTGTATGGAATATGTGTAGAAGAGCATATGAAAATTTGTATTAATAAGGAAATTCAGTGGTATATCATATGCCTAACTTTATAGACATTTTCAAGCTGTCTAATCTCTGTGTAATTTTCCTTCTTTGTCTGTGTGATTGACATGATATTTTCCACCTGCACTTTGCAGCTCCTGGAAGAAATGTACTGCATGCATTGCTAAAACTTCTGTGCTGCTTGTCAGTGATTCTATTGTCTGCACTTGTAGAAGTGCTGATAGTGCTGATATTTCAAAATATTTCAAAATTTTAGTATTTTGTAAATAATAAAATCACCAATTACAGTCTTCCTCTAAAGTCTCTGGCATTACTCCAGAAGTACTACACAGGAAACTCTCAGTTTTGGGGTGTGCCTAGCATTATAACCCAGTGCCTTCTCAGGTGAGAGCCTAGCAGACCATTACTTATGCTCTGCTGTCCATACAGAGAAAACACAGGTCTGTTTCCCAGATGGAGTCTGTAATGTAATACAGAGAGTGTAAGATGGTTAGCCTTTAACTCTTTCTATGATTAATTTTATCTGTTATCACTAATTTCTGGGAAGAAAAGCAGCTATAGTGTCATCCCTTAAAATATGCAACATTAAAATGATACTTATTCTATACCTGCAGATGAACCATAGCAACAGAGAGTAGGGTTTACACAAGGCCACAGAACAAGCTGAGTTCTAGGTTTTACTACCAACCAGTAGTACTAGATGTGCTGCTAAATTTTAAGGCAAACTAATGAGATTCAGTGAACCATTTCAGTAAAGCTAACAATTAAGTAGGGTACTATTTGCAGTCCTCAGATACTGTTTTACTGTTGTAAGATTTTTTTTCATTTGCTTATGGCTTTGCCACACTTGAAATCTTTGGACTAAAATTTCCATGCCAGCTGTCTCACTGCTGTTTATTTGAACAGTCTGCTTCTATTTGTCAGATTATATATCAATCTTGGGTTTGTTTTTTTTAGTTAAGAAGGCACATGAAATCATTTGCTGCACTCACCAGTGAAACCAGTGGTTGAAAATTTTGATGTTAGCATGAATTTTAATTCAGGAGGAGTCCATTCCAATAAAACTTCAAATTTATTCTTTTTCGATATGTTTCATATAAATTATTAGACTGTGGTAATTTTTTTTTCTTCTTTTTTATTTTCATTTTAAGGGTCATGTGACATCTCTCTGTCCATGTTTTCCAGGCTGGGGCAGGCAGCACAGTACTTTCCCTGAGTTAAGGCTGTAGATGTGTAGTTCTACGGACTGGAAAATCCCTCTACAATTTGCTTAAAATCATGACATTTAAATAAGTAAAACACCTTTTGAATGCTTATGTTTTGGCTTTGGCATGTCTAAATGCTTATGAACTAGAAACAAACATATTTCTAGTGAATGCATTTTTGTGTCATGCTTTGACTTCAGGCAATAGCATTTTAAGAAAAAAAATTGCAATTTTTCCAGTGTGATGAAAATGCTGATACACCAAAGTAGTTCTGTAGTTCTGTGTTCAGCCAGAACTGAGAGAAAGAGGGGCCATCTCAATATCCTACACACACAGTATAGCCAGGCCTCCATAGAAGGGTGTTTTGGGAGCTGTACCATCAAATTTCATAGAATGCTTTGGGTTGGAAGAGGCTTAAAGGTCATTGAGTTCCAACCCCTCTGCCATGGGTAGGGAGCCTTCTGCTAAACCAGGTTTGCTCCCAGCCCTGTCCAGCCTGGCCTGAACACTGTATTTGCCAACTGTTGGCACAAAACAGTAAATATACTTAAGACTGACTTAGTGCTGTTGCCAAAATGAAATAAACTGTCCTGGGAATAGGAACTTTATAGTTATAGTGCATAATCTGGACTAGAACCTGCAGTAATGTGGAAATGTCAATGAAAGCAGCAGTCTTCTCTCATATTGCTGTAATAGCAAAAGCTCGAATAGGCTTGGTGTATGTTCAGAATGTATGAAATTGCTAAAATTATACACTGTGTGAGCTTCAGTATGCATTGTTTATGAAGGATTTCACTAAAGAGGTAGTTTTACAATGTTAACTTACTAATTTCCGAGGTAAGGTAAATGTTTCCTGCTTTGTTGAGTAGGTTTGTTCATTTGTCAAAGAAATGGTGCCTCCTACACTTTCTTGATTTCCTTTTGTTTGGCTAAAGGACTTGGGTTTCCAGCACAGTCTACTATCTTGCTTCTAAAGGTGCTATTCCAGAGTAAAATAGTATTTTGATGAAAAACTAATTCCTTGTGAAAATCTAGTCGTTACAAGCCCCCCCCCGCCCCCTCCCCCCATTTAATGAAGATAGAAAAGGTAAATGCCCTTTGAATAATATCCATAAAAATCTCATTGGCAGCCTTGAGGCTGCGTGTACAGTTCAGTATTTTAAGAGGAAATTCAGTATAGTAAGGTAGGGTTCTACTGTAGTATATTGTGATAGTAGAGCTGTACTAAAGGTGAAATCTATTTTGAGACCAGGATGATTAATCAAATAAGAACAGCATTGAGTCTAGCAGCTTCTTTTAACATATGCTACTGAACTTAGATATTTCACATCTGTGTGACTTTCACCTTCTGCCAGCTGGGCACTAACTCAAGCTGATCCTTTAAAGGATAGACATTACATTTGTTGTCAGTGTCAGAGTTCTAATTGGGTTCTTATGAATTCCTACAGAACCATGTTACCTACGTTGGCTCCTACACTGGGATTTTAAATCTCCTTCCATGTTTAAAACTGAGCACAGATTTTTTGTGCAGCTTTCCTAAGGGTGCAGTTTTTACTATCACATTCATGAGCCTCTGAGACCAGAGCTGTCTCTTTTCTACTGCATTTGAGTCTCCTATTTTTCTTCTATTTATGTAATGTATACCCTGTGATGCAGGTTCCCCACTGGCTGAACTGCATTTTCTGTTCAAGTGTAACATGCCTGGAAGATGTTCCAGTCCTTCAGATACAACCTGCTAATCTTTCAGCAGCTTTGCTGCAGGGATGCCAGTGTATCATCTGCTCTAGATAGTATAGGGTGTTGATTTTTTAAAATTTTTGGATCTGTTTTAAATCATTTGTCAGAAACCTCTAATAAGTTTCATTATTTCTTTCAGTGACACTAGTTTCTGTGTTGTCTGCACTACCTGAAATTTCAGCCTGTAAGTGTTCTCTGTATGTTTTCTTTCTGTGTCTTTGTTTGGGGGGTTATTGCATGGTCCTTGTGGTTTTCTGATCATGCATTTTATAATTTTAATCTATCTTGTTATGGTTTCAATTTTGTTCTCTATTCTCAAGTAATAATGTAGGAGTCTTCATAACCTACTAGGTTCACTGATGCCTTACTGTGAACTTGGCATTTAATTTCCTGTTTGTATGCTGCCTTGTCTTGATGTCTTATGATAGGCTGAGGTTTATGGTTCCTGTTTTATGTTGCCTTTTTGTTCCCTTCCTCCTTCCTCCTCTCCTTTTTCCTCTCCTATTTCCTTTTCCCTTGACTACAAGTTTTGGCATGATAATTTCTTCCACTGCAATTGTATGACCCCAAACAGAAGGTCTGTCCATCACCTTGTTTTTTCTTCATAGTGCATCATGAGCAATTTTATGTGATCTTGTAATTTGCCTGTCTTTTCTGCTCAGTATTGCTTTTTGATGGTTTTGGTGATGGGGGTGGGTTCTTGGGCAGGCTTTTTGCTGTCTTTTTGTTCTTTTCCTCTCTTACATGTTAAATTGTCCCTGAGAGTGCTCTGTTGGAGAGTTGCTGTCCATATTGTGTTTGTCTGTGTCTCCTCATAATGGTAACATGAAGCTTTTGCACATTTTTGTTCAATCTCCTGCAGCTTCATTCCAATTGCTAAATGATGAGGATTTTAATCAGACAATTTTGGAATTCAGCTCTTTTGTATAATTCAGTACCAGTCTTCCCCAGATTCTTGACCACAGTTGTTTTTCTTTTTTTTAAAAAAACTCCTTTCATTAATTCTTGAGAGAATGTAAAATCCTAGAAGTCCTCTAAAAACATGAACTGCCCATGTCTTGTCTACTTATGTCGAGGTGTGATTGGAATATGTAGTCACCTTTACAAGTAACGAGTACAGTCTCAGAACATCATTCTGCCCTCCACAGATAAAGACCCCTCCTGCAGAGCAGTTTCAGAAACAATACTTTCCATTCATACAAATTACACTTTACATATTCTTTTCACTATGAAGACTATGTTTGAACCATTGGTCTTTTCACGTGAAGGATTTTTTTAATAGAAAAAAAAATTTGTACTTGGATTTCCTCAAATCTATTGTATTTTTCCATATTTGGACATGCTACAGAGCCCTGGTATCTGTGTGCTGCATAGACCACAGAAGCTTGAACTTAAGTGCACAGATGTTTTTCTCCCGAAATTTTCAATGGAAACAAACTTACAGACTTCAGAGTTAGACTATGCATAGGACTTCCCCTGAAGTAGCAATGTAGACTAAATACTTTCATCCTGAGGAAGAAAAAACTAAGTTTCCCAGCTCCATTCTTGAAGGGCAAAGATCTTAGCCGCTGTAACCAGTGCTAATCCATTCTTTAGATAGATAACTAAGGACTTTTTATAATTTCACAAGCCTGTATTTTTCCTACTTGTTGATGGGAGTCTCTCACATCACACAGATATCACACACAGGTATCACACACAGAGATATTAATATAAATGAGCTCACAGTGAGAAAACACAAAAAGAAGTAAGTATTTGCTTGCAGGGAAGGTGAGAGTAAGAAAGTAAGCAATTGTATTTCCTTGAACAACAATAAAATTTTCTTCTGAACTTTTATTAGAAAAATCTGATATAAATATTTCTGTCTTAAAATTAAGCCTGAAATTTTCTAGGTCAATATAAATATCTGAATATTCATGTTCACAATCTTGTAATTTTGGAAACTTGTGCAATAGCAAACAATACAATATAATTAATTGGTTTGTGTTTTCACAGTGTTAATTCATGTGAAGGAGCATTACTTAGACAGAGCCCTTCTGGGGATATAACTGCACATTGTGAAATGGTGGCTGTTCTCACTTAGAAATTCCCTCCCTACCACTCTCACACTGATTTTTCTTCTCTCCACAGCTTGTCACCCTGGGCTGTGCTGGCATGATGGTCCAAGAGGGTACACCATACTTGAAAGAGAGTATGGAACTGACCCGATTTTAAAAGATTTGTATTGTTATGCTTTTGGCAAGCGCAGTATACTGGTGCCAAACACAAATATCATCCCCTCAGCCAGATATTAAAGCTGCAAAAATGAGGGAGCCAGATTTACTAGGATTTAGAAACATACAAGGAAGACATATGAGAGGGGTTATTAGGGAACTGAGCTTCTGGCACTTAAAATCAGGAGTATCGTGAGCTTGTAAACAAAGAAATGTTGAGAAAGCAGAAGAACATGTGGTTTGAAGTGGAAACTGTGGTACTGGTAATACTATGCAATTTCAGATACATCAGTCAAAGCAGAGAAAAATCAAATAGGCTGCCAGTTAAAGAAGGAAATGTGGCAGAAACAACTTCTTAAAAAATAAGATACACAATTAGGGAAGCCAGTCCAGCCCTAAGTGGAAGAAGTGACATAGTACACTTACCAGAAGCTTGACAGAAGAAAGGTAATCCACAGATTATAACGCCAAAACAGAAAATTTGTTGATAAAGGTGAAAATTAAATAGGCCTTCATGGTGGTAATGTGGTGTTATTTACTTCTTAAAAATTGGAATATAATGAAGAAACTCCCATGATGTTGAACTTGCTTCATCAAACAGCCTTACACATCCACATGGACTGAAGTTCAAATCCTAAATCCAAGAAATGCATAATTTGGTTTGTAACTGCCCAGCAAAGATGGTAACACTGGTTTCAGTATCCTAAGACTATCAAAGAAGCAGCCAAATCAGGCAATAGAATAACCATGGGCTGCCTTATTTGCCTACAGCCACGGGTCGAATACCATGAGACTGTAACATGGAGATCACTCAGTAGATGGGTCTGGGGCAGTTGGTTGGGCAGAGCCCAGGAGGGTCTGCAGCCCGTGAGCTGGGTCAGAGCAGCTTCCAGGGGCTGCCCCAGAGCCTCACAGCTCAGGGATTGCTCTGCAGCAGCTGCTGCAGCACACTTGGCTTCAGTGTTCTTCTAGGAGCAACCGCAGCTGGGCTCCTCAAAAAAGGGAACTGTGGAAAAGAAGCACCTTGTTTAAAAGAATGAAATTTTCTTAGTTCACTTGAAGTTTTTTTTGGTCACCATCACAGTGGAAGCATTGGGCCAACACACCTACTTATGAGGAAAGGTGTGGGAAATGGCAAAAGCAAACCCACATACTAAGGAGCAAGTGACAAGGATAATGAAAGCAAGGAGATGCTCTGCAAAAAACTGATGTCCATATTAAAAGAACAGAAAAAAACTGTATATTCTGGCAGGTAACATGTAAAAGCACAAGAAGACAAGAAGACTTTTGAGGAGCATCTAGCAGAAGAATTCACAAGTAGCAACGAATCTTTCTTCCTATGTATCAAAAGCAGGAATTAAGCCAAAATTTGAAGGGCGAGGATGGTAATTGTGTTATGAAGAGAGCACTCAGAGGAGGGTTTAGGCCATTGCAGAGGAGCTACATTAATTATTTTCATCAGCACTCACTGCACAAGAAAGAGGGCAGATTCTGATCTAAAGTTGTCTTTGTGAGAGACTTCTCAGAGGACCCATGTGGAAAGAAAGTGGCTACAGAAGACTACAGATGGAGCAAACAGAGCACACAAAGAGCAGCACATTGCCAGGATGAGGTGGTGTTTATGATAGAGTCCAGGAGGAATTCAAGCCTAAAAGAATTGAATGACTCCTAAACCATGACAGTGGTAACTTTCTCAAAGCTGCCTTGGCACCTAAGGACGACTGCAAGTCTGAAGGCAACTTTTTAAAAACTTTTTAAGAAGAGACCTGAGGAAGTACAAAATTCTTAGGCATTTTTTAAAGCATGACATCTGTACCATGCAGATTAGCTATCAAGAACAGAGTTACTTAATATCTTGATAAAATGATGTTTATGTTGGCCTTTCTGAAGTCTTATCGACAGTTCTGTGGAAAACTGTGATGTGATGATGTAATTGATGTGGCTTCCTTGGTTTTTCCAAAAGGCTTTTGAGAAATGCCTTATTAGAGGCTTTTAGGGAAACTTTGCACCGTGTCATGAGAGGGAAGACTCTTGTATGGTTAAATGCTTAGAAAACAGGAGTAAATGGTCAATTTTCACAGTAGAAGGTAGTGACAGATGAGGTTCTGTATGATCTGTGCTAGATCCTTTCCTGTTCAACATGGCTATAAATTACTTTAAAAAGCATGGTAGCAGTGAGGTAATCAAGTTTGATGATATTGATTTATTCAGGGTAGTAAAACTTGGTGACTGAGCAATAAAATGACAGCTTAAATTCAGTGCAGATAAATGTTCAGTTATGTACATGAAGAGAAGAAATACTAATTTCACTTCCATGAGCTGCCTGGAATGAGAGTTAGGAGTTACGCTCAATAGTCACACAGAAACATCAGTGTTCAGTAGTGTTCAAAAGAGTAAATCAAATATTAGGAGCCATTAGGAGAAGAATGAAGAACAGAAGAGGGACTGGTACTCTGCCGTAGTGTAAATCTGTGGGTTTGCCCTATCTATAATATGTTGTGCAGTTCTGGTCTTGTCCCTCCTTACCACCTCAAAAAAGTACAAGGCACCAAAGAACATTTAGTCAAGGCTGACTAGGATGGTCAGAGACATAGAATAACTTCCATGTTAGAAATCACTTCAGCTACAACTCTTCAGGCTGAAAGATTGAGATATTCTCAATGACAAGGGGCAAACTATGGAAAAAGGAACCAGGAAGAAACTAAATTATTAGGGGCAACAAATAATTATAATCATAATAAAAAAATAGAGTTGAAGGAAAAGTCAGAGGGTAAAACCCATAAAAACAGGGAAATCGAGATACTAAAGTACTAAGCAGAATACTTCTTGCTAGTACATTGAGGGTATCCAAAGACATGGTGAATGCTGCTCAGCAGTTCTGTGCACACAGACTTAGCAAGGTGTATGACCACAACTCAACACTAAATACTGAAGAATTTCTTTTTTAATCAAATACAATTAGTTTGATACTCATTTACATTTGCAATTTTTCAGCTATTGTATGTTTTGACTCATTTAACTGTTTTGTTGAAATGCAAATGGTAAGCACGAATCTTTTAACATATTTTGGAGTCCAGAACCACATGATGCTTTCAGAGGACCTCCTGGGACTCTAAACTAAATGAAACCCGTAATTTCCAATTTACATCAGGAGCACAGCTATTTGAATTAATTTTTCTCTATAATCTTTATCAGTATTTGAAGAATACACCAGCTCAAAAACACATCAGTCAGTCAGCATCATAACAAATCTTTACTTTAATGTTCTTCATTATTTAAATAATGAAAAGAAACCAGTTCATCTGTTTTCTTAAAACCCCATAGGGCTGAGGCAACCAGATCTTTTCCAACCAGTTCATGAATGCTGGTCTAATATAGACCAGTAGTGGCTAAATTATGATGGGCTGTGGTTAAAATCACTGCAGGTGTTCTACTAAATGAAGTGTGATTTAGGTGGCAAATGACCATGACATGTTGGGGTCCTGTGAGTCATCAGTACGGGAGAAGGAAGGTGTAAATGCTGAGCTGTGTGGCATCAAAGAAGGACATGGAGGATTGCCCTTTACTAATGTAAATTGTAGTCTTTGTTACATTCAGCATCTGCTGACCTGGGCCAAAATGTAGTTGCCAATCTACATGTGGAAAGCTCTGTATATTGCTCGTAGGTCACCCATATTTATTTTATAAATATTGTAACAGCAAAGGCAGATGGGTTTACTGAATTTTCAAAAATCATATAGAAAACTAGGGGCAAATTCAGTGTCAAACCCCCAAACTTTCTGATTCCAAATCCTCTTCAGAGGTGATGGAGAGAAGAAGAAGGTGCAAAATCATCCCAATTAAAAAGCAAACAATAATTTCATATGTAGCTCTTAGCAGATAAGCACTCAACAATTGCAATTTTAGGGATGCCAGTAATTTCAAACAACATTTCTTTTATGGAGACTATCTCCTACGTAACATGAATGGAGTAATATCACTTCTATGAGAAGAACAAATGATGTTGTAATAACATATGTCTGGACTCAGTTTCCAGGTGTGCAGTCACCTTCTCAGAAGCCTGATGCTGACTTTTTGTGGGAGAGGTTAGAACAACCGCAGGCTCATTTTCCATGTGAATTATCTCCTAGGCAGCCTAGGTCATTGGCACTGAACTTCATCATTGTTTTAGTACCAGAGAAGCAACAAAAATGTGTTCTTTTTTGTGGACATGTAAGTAAAAGGAAATGAAAAATTACGGCAGTTTTTAAAGATCAAAGAAGTGTCAAGACATTAGAGTTTTGATTTAATGCTTCATCATTAAAATGCCTGTTGCGTCCTATCCTTTTCCTCTTATTTCCTTCTCTTTTTTCTTGTTAATATTTGTCTTTTCACTGGCATTGCATGCCTTACTAAACTTGTCTATTCTTCTTCTGTTTTATACATCCCATTGCAACATCTCTGTCCTTATCCTACATACTTTGTCAGTGTTTGAGTTCCCCAGCTGTCTTTTTTCACTCCTGGTGATTTGTCAGAGGTAAAAGAAAGGAGAATCTTCAAAGACATCGGATACAAAATTTTAATACCCATCCACTTAAGTCAGTGTGTATTGTCTGATTTTTCTGGTTCTTGTAGCTTGGCAAAGTATGAATGCCTCTCTAGGGAACGTCAGTGAGTGAAAGTGCAGATTTTCAAGTTCTTTTTTCAAAGGATGTAGATAACTGATTTTTTAAAATGAAATAACTGAGAGTCCATAGGAAGTAAGCAAGCTGTTATCCCCCACGTAATTATTGAAAATCACAAGTTCGTCTAAACACTGACTCTCTCTTTTTATCCTTTGATTTAATTCTGAAGATGACACTTACTCCAGAAAAGATCAGCCCACACAATCAAGTTGAAAATGGTCTTATAATGGAAAAAGTTAGACAATCTTAACAGCAGGTGTCAGTGTGAACTCTGCCTTTCTAATTAGGGTGAAACCAATCTGATTAAGAAGTTTCAGCACCATCACACAATACTCTCAGTTGTGGATCTTAAAAGCTCTTTTATTATTCAAAAGTGCTTTCCAAATGTTGTTCTTTCACATGTCAAATAGTTACAATATCATAATCAAGCTATTTTTGTGTCTTTCCAGCAATTTTCACTAGCAGCAACACCACGATAAAAACCTTGAAATCACACCTCTGAAATCAGCAACCATAATAGTAAATATTTGCTGTTATATAGTATCTATTGAGTTTGTTTTATAGAAGAATGTGATAAATAAGTGATAAGGTTGATTGAAAAGGCAGACTAAACTATGAAAAGACAAAAAACAATTTTGAAGAGATTTAAAGAACTGTATAGTCAGTGAAAAAAACCCAAACCCTAGTGTAGAAAGTCACTGAGGCATGTAGTAATAAAAATCAATTGTCTGCAGAGCTGGCTGAACAAGCTGTAAGATGTTAATGAAAGGAATTAAATTAGAATTACCTGGAAACTAGTAAAGTGGGGGGGTGAAGGTGGAAGAAATGAACACTTACTTTTATCATTAAATCCATTTAGGTATTCCTTCTTCCCTTCTGCCTTTAGCCAATACCTTTGCTCACCCATATCTGTGCTAGGTGTGAAAAGATATTTCATATTTTTGAAGTTCTTTGGAGTGCCTACCTATATTTCTTCTCCAGTACAGCTATTCCAACTACTGCACTGTTGGGATATTAAGTCCTAATTATTTTTCTGAGAAGAGAGGCATAGAAATTTTTATCAATGTGATTGTTTAACAGTGTGGTTTATGTGGAAGCTGAGGATAATCATGATGGCATAATCATGAGGCATCTGTAGATTTATTCTATGACTAGATGTGAGATAAAAAACTTAACCAATCTGGAAGACATATTTAAGATAATGATTCCTTTAAAAGTTCTGATATATATACGTGTGTGTGTGTGTGTGTGTGTGTGTGTGTATTTTTATATACATACAGTATTTATGCAGATGAGCAATGAGCAAGGCTGGAAGGCAGCCAGGTTCTCCCAGCTGAGAATTCCCCTGGCTGCCTGCTTTGGCTGGCACCTTACTGCACTCTGCTCCTGTGTCACAGAGCTGCAAGTACCTTGTCCTTCAGCTGTACTCAGTCAGTGCACATAAAGAAGCTTTCACTAGGACTTAGAACAGTGGGAGTCTGTCCTAAGAATCAGTGATCCATAACTGCCTCCATCATTCAGCCTCCTCTGCACCCCGAACTTTCTATCTTTTTGGCTGCCTGTTTTGTGTGGTTCCTGTGGTGTACTGCCTGAGGGACTCCAGAATGGGAATGTATTATCTTCCTGATCGCTGTAAAGTAGAAAAGCTCTGCTACTCCTCATATTACACATGGGGACTTAAAGCTATGCTGTGTTTCTACTGACTTTGAAATCTCTGTTTGAATTCAAAGGACCAAATTGGCTGAAGCTATGTCTGTATGGCCTGGAGGAGCTCAGGTATGAGCCAGGCCTGATCTCTGCCTCAGATTTCTTTTTTGGAGAGGCATCTTGATTTTCCAGATGAGAAGCAAAGTTGCAATCAACCTGCAGGCAGTCCCCAGGGAATTTTGACTCTGGCCCCAAGTGACAAGGCAGTGTAAAGACTGCAGAGATTTAAAAGCCAGGGTTATTACAGTAATTAGGTGTCCATAATTTCAGCACAGCACAGCTAAATTCTATGAGATTTGGACACAAGAGTGGAATCCAAAGCCCAGAATTTGGGGACTAGACAAAGTTAGGATAACCCAGAAACATCATGTTCTGAGGAGTCATTTGAAATTATCTCAAAGGTACTGGTAGCATGTAGGTTTGTCTGAAAACTCATTCTGTTCGGGACTTGCATGTCTATACCAAGATTGCAAGGTAAGAATCTAGATTTCCTCTGAAAGTACTTACAAGTAGGAGGGGAACAAAGTAAACTTCAGTTGTACTGTACCTTCTATTCCAATGGCTAGAGCATTCAACCTGTAAATGGGAACCTCTGGCCTTTCCACTTTATCTCTCTTCAGCTGGAAGTATTTAAAATCATCATCTCTTTGGGGCTGCCTTTACCATTAGGATAGCTGGTGGTCTGCTTTGGGGCATCATCTTCTTATTGCAGGTTTAAACAGATTGTACTGGAGGTAGAGAGAAGCAGCATAATCCTGTAGCCTAACAGTTTAGACGTTATGCACTGGGCTGTAAACAATTTGTCCAAAACAAGAGAGGAACTCTGCAGATGCAACATGCTCTGCTCTCTTGACTTCCAGGACTTGAGATGGTGGGCAGTCATTTCTGGTTACTTATAGCACTGAATATTGGCATATTCTATCTTTGAAGGTAACTCCAGCCTGACATACTGCATGGGATTAATCAGTTTACAGAAAAAACAAGCTGCACCTCAAACAGTTTCTGAATTTAGTTGAATTCTGTGTTGCATCTGTTGCAGTGGGATTAAAATAACATGGGAAGGTGGCTTGTTTTAAAAAAAATAGGGAAAAAACCTCATCCTTATGGATTTGGTTATCAAAAGTGATTCTAAATGAATGAAACTTTATTGACTTGGTCTTTACCTTCCTTAAACATCCTAATTGCCCTGAATACTACTGAGAAAGGGAGAGAAGTGTGTCTATACCAGCAAATAAAACCGTTCCCAAGAATATTCCCAGGCCCAGAGGCCAGCTGGCATGGACTGACTCACAAGTACCCCAGTAAACAAACACAGCCTCCAGAGCAGGCTGGCTGGATGCAAATCCTTCGGTGCTAATGGTCTGTGGGATGTTGCAATTCCATGCCTGGGAATTGCTTGGGAGACATCTAGTTGGTACAGGCCAAAAGCATGTCGGGGACTGCTCTAATAATTTCAGATCAGTCATATTCCAGTGTCTGGGAACACTCACAAGTACTGTTTAATTCACTGGCACAGACATAGCCTTAGGTTCACTGGTGTATTCCACAAATTCTTTCCAACTGCTCCGAGATGATAAAGACTGGTGATTATTGGTGAGGAAATATGAAAAATTAAATCTTGATTCAAATGCCTGCTTTGTTGTGAACCTTTTTACTTTTGAGAAATACAAATTTATAGTTTGGTTCTGGATTTTTGGTCTTGTAATATTTGTCTTGTTAGTGTAGCAAACCTTTCAATGTCTCATAGTAATATAAAATAGCTTGAAGATGTCTACAGGTTTTAGAATTAATTTTTTGGCCTTTAGGGCAAATTTAGGAGTAGACAACTAAATTTGAAGTGCTTTGTGGGGTTCTGGATATATAAAAGCAGTCCTTGTACTGAGTCTTCTCTCTCCAACACCTATTGTTTTCTTTGATAACTTATTTATTTAGAAAATATTATAATTTTAAAACTATCATCTCAGAAAACAGATAGCTTTAAAAGACTTTCAGGTTTTTCAAAACATTGCTTTATTTTCTTGCAATTAAATGTGCTTATTAGGTAGGAATTGAGTTAAATTATAACTGTGTTCCATACTAACTTGATACAGAATAAGTAAAGCAATGGTTAGGTGTGAACTGAGACTGCCTATTTGAATTATCTTAATTTGTTCATTATCTCAGTTTTAAGTCTTCTAATTCCTACTTCCTACTGCCCACTAAACTTTTTGTGCATTAGCTAAGAAGAAATAGATAAACCACCCTGAATTAAAAAACATACTTGTAAGCACACAACACATGAAAAATAACTGTTTGGCCTTTACATTGAATTTAACTAATTTTACCAATTCTTTCAGTCCTTTGATTGCAAATCTTGTATGAGAGGAAAAAAGTTGAGGTTTTTACCCCATCATATATTCTTTTCTCTTGGAAAAGAAAATCAGCTCAGCAAAAAGAACACATAAAGAATTCAGCTTTAACCTGAACAAAATGGTTCCCTTTTTCTCCAAGTTATTTATTCATTCGAGTGTCTTTATCTGGATTGCTCCTTATTTACAGAACTAATTATTTACAGAACTAATTATTTACAGAACTAATTTAAATTCCCCGATTCCACAAAAGGTCAGACAAAAGCTTCTATCACAGCCCTAATGCTGTTAGGCATTAGGGTTAGGGTTTTATGGAAGATTTTTCAAATCATGATGGTAAAGGAGCCAGGCCCTAATAGGATCACTCTGAGAATCCTGTGGTCAGTATGTTATCTCACTTTTTTGTGATGAAGTTATGTTTGCATATTTCAAAGACAAAGATTTGCAGAAAATTAACACGTAAAACTGTGGTGAAGCAACATAAAGAAGTCAGGACAGAAAGAAAATGGCAGCTTATAGTACAGCTTACAAGGCTTTCTGGTATCCAACTAATAGAACAGATCTGCAGTATTAGATGGTGTCATTGTTTAAACAGGGTTGCATATACTAACAGAGAAAGGATGGAGTAAATTGGAATTAATACAAGCATTTTCATTATAAAAGAAAAAATAAAGCTAAGTAAGCAAGCAGTAAAAAACATTATTCTTCACTTGTGCTATATTTTACCATCAACTGAAAAAATGTGATTTTAAAACTGTTTCGTTTTGCTTTGTTTCAGCATCACTAATTCATTTAAATCCTTCCTTCATCTACAAACAGCATAGTCTCTGTGCTGTGACAGGATATTCTAGTCCTATTCCAAAATACTGTGAGACTATTATTATAAAGGTAGTGAAAAAGGACATAAAAATATGTAGCAAACAAAACTGGGAATGATGGTTAGAAGAGTCAAGTTTTACATGTTTTATCTGGATCTGAATTGTCATTGAACCACCTATTCTAAAATAAATGTCCATAAGTGTGGGTTGAGACAATGTGCTGCATGAAGTTTTTCTGTGTTATTTTATTGCAGTAAAAATGCATAAATAGAATATTGTGATTGCCAGTTTTCATGAGCAAAGCAGTTCAATAAATAGATCTTTAGGACTGGGAGTAACTCAAGATAAACAGATTCATTTAATGTGCACCATGAGCAGAAGACTGCAGTCAATGTCGTCAATGTGTAAAACCTGTGAAGTTTGGTGCTTTCTTGTAGTCTTCTGACTCTAGGAACTGGTATGTTAAAGAAAATCATCAAATATATGGAAATCATGGCACAGAGATGGGTTTGCAGCATCAGAAATTTGTGTCACTTACTCATGTGTTACCACATCCCAAACCAGCTATATCCATTCTAGCTACGTGGTCATGTTACATCTCCTCAGCCTAGGGAGCTTCAATGAATACCAAAAATTGTGGCATGTTCTCTCAGCTTCCCACTTAACTTCAAATGCAAGTGAAGGTTGCAGTGGTTGGTGCTAGTTGGCTGGGTTAGAGTGTGTGGGATCTGTGGTTTGCTGCAGTTTGTAGTTTACAGTCTTCTCCTGTAGGAGAGCTGAGTAACACAGACGGCGTGCATCTGAGCCAGCTGCAGCTTTCTGCTTTTAATCACAGCTGACGGACAGTTAACTGCAGAGGTTTAACAATGGAAGTAGCCAATGTTGAGGAAAGTCCAGGGACTATAAAAACAAAGAAATAAAGAGCATTTTAAAAAAATCTTTTTATAGGGTGAGATGAAGGAAGTACAATTTTCTCTTTAAATTTGGGAAATTTGATCTGAGTTGATCTCTTTCTCACAGAACTAATTTATACACCACATGTCTCTAAAAGGTCAGGCAAAATCGTCTTTCACAAACTTGATAGTTCCCATAAGTTACTATGTATTTTCATGTCAGCACAGATTGTTGTTGACTCAATATGACACATCCGAAAAAACCTCCACAGTCTATTAAAACCAGGGAAGGGACAGAGAAATACAGTTGCTTTAATGCACAAAATCTGACTAAAAATGGAACAGGCATGAAAAGGACTTGATGCAGAAGCTGTAGGATATTTTCTAATCTTGAAAAGGTACCTGATGGAAATTACCTACTGATGAGGTGCTGCCAGACAAGAAAAGATCTGAGGATTAGCACTGCAGCTGGAGGATTGGTGAAAGAGTGATATGAAAATAGAGGGCAGAGGAAGGGAGAGAGGAGGCTGTGCAGGCATTTGAAATTTTCAGACACCTATTAAATGAGATGACATAGAGGAGAGATGCATGAATGGGTTGTATGACCCAAAACCCCATATGTCATAGGTCAAAATGAAGGAAGAGATCACTAGTGGAGGAGGAGCCAAAAAACAGGTGTAAATCACTGAAAAGAGTGGGCAAAGAACAGACAGAAACAGAAGACTTCTTTTCTGGAGAGAGCAGGAGTAACTGCTAGGAAAGGGGGGAAATGGAGATAGCCAGGGAACACAGCAGGAGAGATAACAATGTAATATAGGAGACTGTGAATTACAGAAATATAAACTTACGGGTTGGAGGGATTTCTGAAAATCATCCAGTCCACCTCAATATTTAGTTGAATGAGGATTTTTCAGCAGATGAACAGGTCAGCTATGGCTTTGTCTATCTCAGTCTTGAAAACCTCCAAAGATGAAGTCTGTCTCTCTGTCCTGGTGCTGTACCACACTTAGCAAAGACATTTTTTTGTAATGTCCCATTGGAACGTCTCTCACTGCACATTTCCGCTATTGCATCTTGCAAAACTGTCTGCAGCTTCCGTGAAAAATTTGTCATCACAGTATTGCCCCTTCAGGTAGTTGCAGGCCACTGTCAGCTCACACCATATTTTCTTCTTCACCAAGCCAAACAAATTTTTCCTCACCTATGTGAGGAGCTATGCCTGTAGCTTGTCCAGTCAAGTTTAGAATAGCTTCCAAGATGGAGATTCCAGAAATTGAATGGGCGACTTGGTTCAGCGATTGACCACTCTTCCAGTGAAAACATTTTTTATAAGTTTCAATAGAAATTTCTCTTGTTGCCACTCAGGACTATTGCCTCATACTTTTTTTTATGGCATACCAAGAAGAAACTGCCCCTGTGATCTTATAATAGTAGGATAGCCCCCATTAAACTTCCCTTGTGCAGGCTGAACAAACAGGGCTCCCTCACCTCCTTGGTTCCAGCCTCCTAGTCATCTTGGTGGCCCTCCAGTGGGTTTATTCTGGTATGTCCAGATCCTTGTTTTACTGAAAAGCCCTAAACTGAATATCACATACTGCCTCTCAATTACAAATAGAAGAGAAAAACCCACTTCGTTTTACTTGCTGGCTACACTTTTCCCAATACAGCTGTCGTGGTTTAATCCCAGCCCCATGCAGCCACTCACTCTACTCCCCAGTGGAAGAGAGTGGGAAGAGAATTAGAAGGGTAAAAGTGAGGAAAACCTGTGGGTTGAGATAAAGGTTTAATAGGTAAAGCAAAAACCAGGCATGCAAGCAAAGCAACACGAGGAATTCATTCATCACTTCCCATGGTCAGGCAGGTGTTCAGCCATTCCCAGGAATGCAGGACCCAATCACAAGTAACGGTGACAGCATCACTCTAAAAGTCCCCCTCCTTTCTTCTAACCCCCACTTCATGTGCTGAGCATGACATGGTATTGTGTGGTATGGTATGTCCCCACCACAAACATAAATTAAGAAAAAACCCCAAAAATACAAAAAAAACCCAAACAAACAAACAAACAAACAAATACAAAAACAAAAAACCAAACAACAAAAAACCACACAACTCCCCCCCAAAAAAAACTAACCAAAAAAAACTAAACAAAACAAAAAAACAAACCCACACACACAAACAAACCAAACCAAACCAAACCAAACCAAACCAAACCAAACCACCAAGAAAACCCCACCAGATTGTAAGGGCTGGTTTTGGAGGAAGATTTTGGTTACAGGGGTTCAGTCACAGTCACTGAGAATTTTTTATGAGGAATCTGAAAATGGACTCCTCTTAAGTGCTGGAGTGCTGTTCTTCTGCCCAACTAAGAGGAGTTTTAAAATACAGGCTTTAAGCTGTTCTCATATTTACAACACTGTTTAAAATGTAGTGCAGCTGTACATAAATTACTTCACATTTTGGAAGCAGCCTGGCTGCAGCACAAGGTTGCTTTGCTTATGCAGTTCAACCTGATGTTTAGAAATTGCTTGCACAGCAGAGGAAGACTGACATGGAGATTCATGTTAATTTCCACACTTGGCAAAGGTACAGAGGAAAAAGAAAAATTAGTAAATTAAAAGCACTGTAGTGGTGAGAAGAGCTAAAATTAAATCACAACATCTCATCTAATCGCCTTCCATTCTTTTTCAGCAGATTTAAAGTATTTAGTACCTTGATGTAATACTGTGATTGCATGGGGAATTACAAAATAAAACAGAGATTGAGGCTAACAAATAAATGCCTCACAAAATGCGTGCTGCAGTACTTATGTCCCAGTCCTTCTCTGCCCTCCTGCCAGAGTGCATTTGAGCTCCACTGTGGAATACAGAGATACTCAGTATCTCTGCAGTACCTTTCCCAATGTTTTCTGGGCTCCCTTTGCCTGTTGGTTTATGTATGATAAATACGTGCAAAAACCTGTTTTCAACCATAAGCATAAAGAACAAAAGTTCTCAGAGCAAAAAATTCTGCCATTAGACTTTAGGAAAGCATCCTGCATTTTAGGCTGTTGTATTTAATTTGAAGGGTATTTTTCCACTGCAGTGGAGTTGGAACTAGATGATTTTTAAGGTCCCTTCCAGCCTAACCAATTCTATGATTCTATGATTCAATGATATTCTAGTCCTGGTTTGCATTCTTGATGCTCCCAAATATGTGTCATCAACACATTTCATGCTGCACGTGTCATGATCATTAAAGAAAATAGTAACTAAAACCGATGGGAAGCCCAGGCACTGATGGAGTGTACCCCAGTACAGATATTTTACCTCCTGAACCATACATCTGTAAGGGGGAAAAAAAAATGAGGGAAGAAAATGGCTGTTCAACTAAGGGACAATGCTGACAGAATAACAAATACCTGGGAAATGACCATAATTAAATTTAATATGGGAATTTAGAGCCAGGATTCTGACTGTTTGGAGGGGTGTTATTTTGGACCTGCATTTCAGCCAAAGTAATGGAGTGTGAAAAAAAGACAACTGCATTTCAAATTATACTGTTCAGTTCGTGTGGTAGAACTCTGGATTTAGTGTAACCCAAAAGGCACTTGAAAAAAAGCTTTTTGGCATTTCCACATCAGTTTTAATTGGTATAAACACAAATATAGCATTACCTCATTTAAACTGGCTGGTTTTCATCTTAAAACAATAAATTTTGTTTCATTCCTGAAAGGGGGTAGGCAAGGTAGGCTAACAACAATCTTTATTTTCTCTGGAAAAAGGGTGAGTACTTTTTCCACGTCTGTCTCAGACACAGCATGGTTGTTCCTTTCCAAAGAAAATCGTGTTTTGGGGAAAAGCTAATCAGATTATCACTCATTTTTCAGAGCAAGCCATTTGGGTAAAATGCCCAAAGGTATCCAGACTGGGGCCAATTTTTCCTGAAAGTAGTTAGTATGATGCCTTCTTAAAAGGCATAGAATTAAATTATTACAAAAGGAAACTATTTTATCAGTTGAAACTGTTAATATATAGCCATAGTATCATGACCTTTTATCACTTTACACATGTAGTTGTGTCATTGGTTTTTAAACAGTGCACTGCGAAAACTGAATCAGGGTTCTCTTTTTAATAAAACTCAGTGAACCTTCAGGGTTTAACTTCTCCCTATAAATAAATCTTATGTGTTGCATCACACTTGGGAACCTCATGACAAAAAATCTGTTTTATTGTGCTGTAAAACATGCAAATATTACTGAGATTGCTGTGCTGTAAATGCTTGGAAGTTTCTCAGTTTTGGACGTAAAGAAAAAATTCACTGCCTTTGGTAGCAGTGGTTAGCCAATATTGAGAGCCTGTCCTCATTAGGAAGAGAAATGGAGAATAGCTCAATAGTGACAATCCTGGTAATTTACAGGAATGTATGCAGCATCATTTTTTCTAGAAAATAGTCAAAATAATCTCTATGAAACAGCGTCTTTGTTCAAAAACCAAAATCTACCTGGCTTTCCAGAAATTTTTCCCCAAACAGCTCTGCGTGTCTTGCTCACAGAGGTATGCCCTTGACATCTCTTTCTTTCTTCTGGGTTTCTACTCGCCTCATATGTATGCACTGGTAATCAGTCTCACAGCCCTCCAGGGACCTCCTCCATCTCTCTCATCTTCTTGAATTGCAACCTCTTTAGTTAGTTACTTAGTTACCACTCCCCAAAGGGGCCCTTACTTGCTCCTTCCAGTTAGGCTGCTGAAAAGCCAGTTTCTACTGCCCTTTTGATTTCGCTTGTCTCTAAGTTAGAGAAAGCATCTCTTCTGAGCATCCAAAATTTCGCATTTTTAAAAACTGGTATGTGACCTATTATTTATTGTTCTCATATTTGCTTTGGAGTAATTGTTAGCCCAGTCCTAACTGCTATTGTTAGCAGTCCTAACTGCTCCCCACTGGAGCAGGATGGTGGTAGAGGACCCATTCTTTCCCTGTTTGTGTGAGTGCTATCCAACTAATTCATTGGGCTGTGTGGTGAGTATGCCAGCTCCACAGCTGCAGAGCTTTCTTCACCAGCCTCAGCAATAACTGAGCATTTGCCAGGAAGGATGCGGAAGTTAAAGAAAAGGGACTGGACATACCTCAGAAGGATGGGTCCATTCAGATCTCAGATGAAGCAGCCCACAGATGCAGGATGTACCTGGCAATACAGAGAATATTCCTATGAAACAGTGCCCTACCCTTGATCAGTTTTTGATGCTATGTCCCTAAGTAACTATGCTGATCTTCTGTCATGGGGCCCGATGGATTTTTGATCTGTCTGATTATGTCAATCCCAGTATTCATTTAGGAGCAGGAAAATAGGGTGGATTGCATCTGGAAGATAATGCCAGATCCACTCAAAGTAGTAAGTGAACTAACCTTTGAAATCACTTATGAGAAAATGCTATCATTCTTCATTCCCTGCAGTATTGAAGTCCAGTGCAGCAAAATAGTCAAGTTTTTAATGTACAACCAATGACATATTAGGAGAGGTTTCAAATTGATTGTCTTTAAGTGGTGTGTTTGGTGGTGTCATGTCTTTCTAGATATGTAATCTGGATTACAAGCAATGGTTGAGACAACTCTGGAAATTACTGAGTGAAAATTGCTGTCTAGCGCTCTGCAGGATATTAATTAGGTAATCCTAAGTAGCACCTTTGCATTTGAACTCAGTTACAGATACATAGGAAACATGAACAAATTATTGGGACATAGGAACTTGCCATGTTGAATTCTCTGTGTGCATTCTCTTACTTCAAGTAAAAGTGAAGCAACCTGTCCTTTAATTGAGAGAAAAACCACCTAAGATTATATTGCATTTGCAGGAGAGAAGAGATATGGATATGGTTACCTCACAGGAGCTGACACACAGCAATTCATTACCCCATGGTACCTTCTTGGTGCGTCAAAGCCTTATGGCTTCAAACTGATATTTTCTTACATTTTGCTCATTAATTCTCTGCATTGAACAGACCATATATTTATTTCTTGAAGTCACTGACAGAGACAAAGAAAATGATGACATCTTGCAATTTTGACTGCTGGAAGAATTACAAGTGTAATTATTTAGTTTATGATGAAACTTGCAGGAAAACGGACCTATTACTACTTTGACAAGGTATAATTTCTGTAAAGCTTGTGTCCACCAATGCTAGCATGTATTTAATTCTCTACTTAGCTGCATTTCATTTTTATCCAGCTTTATTTTTTTGCCTGAAATGTTTTTAAAAATTTTTTCAGTGCCCTAAAAATATGATGCACAAAATTAATCATGGTCACAGTAAGTCCAGGTTTTGAAAAATTTTGAAATAAAAGTTGATGCTGCTGAGAATAAATACTTGTAATAAAAACTTCCAGGCAGAAGATACTGTAGTGACACTATCCTGCCAAAGCAATGATTATTTTATAGGTGATCAAAGTACCACTCATATCTGAGAAGTTCCTGATTAAACAGAATTTGACACACCCTCAGCCCCTGTATCCTACCATATTGTCAGGTTAACATTGCCATAAATAACACTCCTCACACACAATTTCATATTAATATTACTTTATGCTTATATCAAGGGCAGGAATGAAGGCAATTAATTAAGGGTACCTTTATTAATTAGAGTCAGAAAGAGTGACAGACTGCTTAGTGGTGAAGAACATGATATTGAATAGTAAACTTTTGTCTTTTACTATAGTTCATGTTTCTAACAAAATAATCAAGAAAAGAATCAAGAGAGCAGGAAAAAATAATCTACCAACTCAGACAGAAGCTGCAAAGACACCTCAGCAGGAGAAAACAAGCAGCAAACACAGAATTATATGGATGGATGGATCAGCAAGCAGTAGGCCAGAAAAAGGGCTGCCCAAAGGGCTCAACACAAGGACTTATTGACCCCATGTCATTGCAAGGCCACTTCTTATTATTTAATAATTCAATATTGTTGAATCTTGGAAAGGTCATGAGAGACATAGCACCAGGGGGACCTCGGCAGTCTGGAGAGAGCTGGGCCAACGGGAACATAATGAAGTTCAACAAAAGGAAATGCAAAACCCTAACCTGGGGGAAGAATAACCCATGCACTAGTGCACCCTGGGGGCAGATTGCCTGGGAAGCAGCTTTTCAGGGAAAGTTCTGGGAATGCTGGTGGACGTCCTGGGATGCATTAAGAGCACCATCAGCAGGTCAGGAGAGCTGATTGCTCCCCTCTTCTGAGCACCAGTGGGAACGCATCCAGAGTGCTGTGTCCAGTCCCAGATTCCCCAGTAGAGGGAGACTTGGACGTACAAGAGTGGGTGCAGTGAAGGGCTACGAAAATGATTAAGCAATTCAATGAAGTGCTACAAAAATAATTAAGGAATTGGAGCATCTGACACAGAAAGAGAGACTGAGAGATCTGGGACTGTTTAGCCTGGAGAAGAGAAGGCTCAGGGATATCTTGTCAATGTGCATAAATATCTGATGGTTGGGAGTAAAGAATGTGGAGCCAGAGTCTTCTCAGTGGTGCCTAATGAAATGACAAGAGGCAATGGAACAAGATGAAATAAAAGAAACTTCCCTTGAACATAAGAAAATATTTTTTACTGTGAGAGTAGTGGAACTTCAGAAGAGATTTCCCAGAAAAGTTGTAGAGTTTAAGATACTCAGAATCCAGTGGGACACTGTCCTGAATAACTTGTTCTAGTTGTCCCTGCTTTGGGGGAAGGAGGGCAGGAGGCTGGAGGAGTTGAGGTCTCTTCCCACCACAAACGAAGAACTAATGAATAACAGCGTAGATGAAGGAATAAAAGTTGCTTAAGAAAAATAATCTGAAAGACACTATAAGTTCTATAAAGACTTTGATGCTATGCTGAAGATACCAAATAAATTGTAGCCCCAATTATACAGTTTAGAAAGGGCTTTGCTGAGCATAAATTTAATGAAAAGACAGATTTAAGCAGCATAGGGTTAACTGTATTCTCCTACTAAAAGATTCTGAGATGTTGAATAATTACAAGGATCACCATGTATCCAGTTCTGTGAAATGCGACTTGCTTTACATATGTTGTTTGTGTATACCTGTTTAGAATCCTAGGGAAATAAATAACTATGTGAAGCCATGATAAACATGAATGGGGAACATAAAAAATGGGTGTTTATTGAAAATTTGATGTAATTGTAAATGTTAAGTCAAAATATGTTAAAACATGAGATAATGCCTTCTTACTGAGTTAATGTTCAGCCTGTTGAGTAGGAGATTCTTAAATGGTCTTCACTCTAAGGATCATAACAAGAACAGTTGAAGACTCTTACTTTGTAAAAGAGATATAAATGGGAGATGAACCAAATATAATTGCTATTGGCATGTTTCATGCAATTACAGGGGAAAACATGATTAATAGCAATGAAATTTATGGTTGATTAAAAAGAAAATATAATGCCTAGAGAGAGGCCACAGATAAAGCTAAATGCATTAATATGAAAATAGGCATCTGCAAGTAAAAATCTGTAGCAGTGGTGAGCCTAAATATAGTTACTCTTAATTGTGGGAAATAAATATTACCTCTGAAGTTGTGGGAAAAGAGAATCTTGTTTAAAAGAGAAACACATTTGTTCAATGCACAAAAAGACTAATTGCTGCTAGAAATCTGTTCATTTTGCTACTCTCACAGTAATGATCCTAGCATATACAAAAGGAGCATTTCAGGCAAATTGAGACAGACATGGAGCGTGAGCTCAAGGTGACTTGGCACTGTGTTCCTCAGATCACCACCCAGCAGCCAGTCACTGCAGCAGACTTTCTGGACACCATGATTTGATAGGGCCAGAAGAGTGAGGTGCTACAGACTGCCTTGCTTCTTAAAGAATGCAGCTGTCATTTTCATTTTCTACACGCAAAGGAGCTTAGGGACTGACACCCACCACTGTCTTTAGACACTGGTGGAGGGAGAGCGTGAGATTTCCACTATTTGCAAATTAGGTGCATCTGCTTACAGAAATTATGGGAATTCTTTACATTGTTCAGGAAAGGAAGGGTACAAAGTATACATTTAAGCTGCTATAATGAAACACGTAAGAGTCTTCTTCAAGCAACCTCTGAACCTGAAGTGTGTGAGACAGACTTGGTGATGAAGATAGTGTGTAAATGTGGGTTGAATATAAGCATTGGACTAAAATAATGCTCATAAATGATGTATCCAGTCTAGTATGCCATAAATGTACATACTCAACATCTGAAACTGGCCAAACTGAGTAAAATAAAGGGAAATCAGAAATGTGGCCTGAGGCAAGTTGCTTTCTTTCATCTGCTTTAGGAACGTCCCACTAAAGGAGAAAAAGAGCTAAAGCAACCATGCATCCTAACATTTTGCCTTATTTACATCTGTTTAAATTATGTCTCATTGTTACAATTAAAAAAAAATCCTGATATTTTTACAACTCTTCACATTGTTTTTACCTAAACAGCTGAGGAAAACTGTATCAAGAATAAAACTAAACACTGCATACATATTGCTTTGTAGAGGGCAAAGAGGAAAATTCAGGGAACTTCAGAAGAGTATCACGTGTTCAGACCTCATGTAACAGATGTAACTCTTTTGAAAAGACTGGAATTGTATCAGAGCTGAGTTCAATCCACTGATGTTACATGAAGACAAACATCCCAGTAGATTATTTTTGGGATGGACAAGATATTATATCCCCTGTTCAGGAAGCTCATAGTAAATACAGACACAGATGGGAATCCACAAATACTTAATTTATAACTACCATACCATCTAGTACGAATGAATAGTTATTAGTTTATTTATTTTGCATATCACCATTCAATAATATTTTATGCTCTTTTTCCAAACCAAATACCCAAACAGAATATAAATAAGGGGGGTTTTGTTGTTCAGATAGGTAATATATATGTCATATAGACATCTAAATCCCCCTGCGTTGTAATAAAATTTTGAAAGAAATCAAAAGATACTTTTGCCTTGTCATTTGTTCTTTTCAGTTTCTGTCATTGCAGCTTTGTTAAAGCACAGTGTAAATCTTCTCATAGGGCATCTTTGGTACTTTCCTACACATATATTTCAGTAAATGGGCTTCAGTCCAAATTTTGATTCCTTTCTCTTTTGTTGTTCAAAACAATCGACATCAAACTGAAACATGAAAGAGAGAAGAAAAGGTTGTTTTCTCTACACTAAGAACCACAGCAGTGTTTTACATTTTCCATATGAATACAATTATTGTTCATCTCTTGCTTGCACACTGCATCCTACATTTGGATTTTGGCAGGTAAACTTATGCTCGCTGAGCTCGCTGATGCTTTGTCCGATTCCAAGCAGCACTTTAAGCTTTGTTATTGCCCGCTAGACACTTCCCCTCCCCCATAGCTACTTAAATCCTTTTTAAGATCAGTTTTCTGGAGTCCATCTGGCATTTTCAGACCCCTATTACGAGGCTGCTGCACTGCTGGGGTGTGCTGTGAGCTGCGAGAGGCCGGCATGCTCTCTTACATACATACACACAGCAACAGAAGTGCTTTCTGTTTATACTCCTCCGCATGTTATCTGGAATCTAATTTCAAACACGTTAATGCTAAAATAAGACTTCCAACTACTACTTCTATTTATGCACTTTAAGCTTTCTCAATCCCAGCTTTATTGGCTAAAAAGAAGTTTATAGATAACATACCCCAGGCAAAGTTCTCTAATGCTTCATTTAAGAAACATTAGTAACTGCGATCTGTGGAAACGAACTGAGATAAATAGTGGCTTTTTTAACACAGCTTCTTTCTATCCAATTTAGGTATCAAAGACTGAAACACTGGTAATATGTCTGAAGCATTTGAAGATGAAATAAGAAACAACTATTGATAAAGAGGTTGAGTTTACTCTGTTTAAAGGCTTATCTGTCCAGAATAATAACTTAAACCAAAGTTTTAGTATTTAAGGATGGAGGAGTCAGTGTGTATTTGACTCTGTTCACCCATATATAAGCAGATGAACATTACTTGGTCCAGATCTTCTGATTCCTCTTGCACCATCTGCCTAAGCATCACTTCTGGGGCTGCTTGACCATGAGTCTTCCTCCACTGCCCTGTTTTCCCTGCTTCACCTTGTGTAACCTATTCAAGTGCTCACCCACAGCAGAATGGCTCTCTCTTGCTGTTTGAAGCACGAGGTGCTGAACCCAGCAGCACATTTTGGGTGAGGACTCTGAGCTACTGGTTAAAAGTTGCCCATTTCTGCTCTGACAGCTTGACAAACCTGCTAATACATTTTGATGGTGAACTGGAAAATCAGTTCTCAGCAAATCCCACTAGCAGTCAAAATATATGATAGAACAATAATCATTAGCATTGTCTTTCATGAAAGACAGTAGTTCAATCATGGAACCTGTGGCATTCGAAGAAAGGTAAAGTATTAGGTTAAGTGAATCCTACCTTGGAAGCTACTTTTGTAAATCTGGAGCTATTTTTCATATACAGTTTGAAAGTAATCATCTGCATCTTCTCTGATCCAGGGAATATAACATTCAGAGCAGCTTGTTCACTATCAGCTTACAAGTTTTCCGTGAGACCTAGGGCAAATGAAATAGTTCAGTCTAATCTTTGGTTTTCCAGTAATGAGAAATAATGTTTGAATGTTTGAGGACTCTGCTCCAGTGATGATGATGAAGTATTCTGAATCTGTGGCAAGTATCTAGAGTAGTCTCCTTTTGCTAAGTAGTAGCAAAATTCAGAGCTTTGGAATTGAATTTTTCATATGAAACAGAAATTAGTGACAAGTCAGTTATTTATCTAATGCAATTTGTGCAGTGAAAGATTATGCAGAAGTTCCTTTTCTGTAAATAGTATTAGGAAAAAAGAGCATGAGGGTAGTTCCATTAGACACTTCTGTCCTGCAACCGACCATCACCCAAACAACATTAAGTTTTCCTCACTCTCTTTCTCTGTCCTTGAGGGGAAGATGAGTGAGGCCAGGCAAAATTCAGAAATAACTATCACGACTGGAAATGTTTGGGTTTCACCATCTTTATGCTCATTATTACTCCCTCCTCAGCTGAGACAGTTGAATCAAGTCTGTTAAACCACTGCCTTGAACATTTCAGGATAAAACCAGCTGGGCTGCCCTAACTCCTAGCTGACGATAGTTCACAGCATCCAGGTGCCTTGACATGAAGAGAATGAGGGGCCCACCCAAATTGTTTCATTAAATCAGCTGTATGGCTGATAGTTTTCTGTTGAAGGGTCACTAAAATACCTGTGGCTAGAGGAAGAGGAGTGGGTGCTGCAGTGATTTCTACAATTGCTGTTTTAACAACTGGGAAACTCCTAGCCAAAGGCTGCATACTGCTTGTTTAGAAAAAGCAGATGAGACTGAGCATGCCTCTTCTTTTCTATGATTCCTTTCTCTTCATTATGCTTTCTGTTGGGGTTATGTAATATAAGGGAACTTCAAGGATTCAGATGCCATCCAGAAAGAAAAATAAAATTATCTGGTCATAGTTAATTACTTTTTGGCAAAATATTCTCCGAAGCATTATCCTGCTTGTTTACACATCTTTAACCTCCAGTGTACCTTAAATTCTTCTATAATAGCTTTAACTTCCGATGCACTGTACCAATTAGCATTCCATTTTTTTTTAGTTCAGAGTAATTATTTTCATATAATATTTTTAATGACTATGCCAATGTAGTGCCCTTCACAGATAGTACTAAAACGTTAATTATAAACACAGCATCTATTTTGCTGTATAAATTCTCTTGTAGAATCAAATTACTGACCTTTTTCTCATTTAATCCTATTTTCAGAGCTGCCTTACAGCATTTGACAGTGGAAATTAGAAACTTTCTGAGAGCCAGCTCAATTGTTTTCTTGGTTTTTATCACCTTAAATTCTTACCTGGAGAAATCAAATGAAATCAAAATTAGCTGAAACAAAAATCAAAAGTGACTGGTTTTATAGTCCCATTTTCCCACATTAGTTCAGATGTTGTCTGTTATGTTCATACCACAAATAATCAGGAGGAAAACACTTGGAGGGTCACATAGGTCAATAAACATCTGGCTTATGAAGTGTTGCCCCGCTGCCTGTATTATATTGATAAAATTACTTTAGTCAGGAGAAAGAAATATAAAGTACAAAATATAAGTGGTAAATTTTCTCATCTTGACATATGGAAGATTTGCATGTGTAATTTACATCGGCATAAATCTCAGTTTATCAAAATGAAATTCTATCCAAAATTCCAAGAGGAAAAGAAACATGGGGTGTGTATTTCAGGGGTCTGTCTCCATCTCAGTGTAGGTATAGGGTCCTCTGTCCCTCAGGAAGAGATCATTCCAGAGTGCTTTATACTTCTCCAAGCAAGTCATTTGAAGGCACTATTTCTTTCTGCTATGGAAGCAATTTTAATCTGCTCTAATTGCAGATCAGCTATACAAATTCTCATAGTCACGCTCTTCCCCAAATTCTTCTGTTTATCTCTCTTGCAAATATTTGAAATTCCTGGAGAAATCTGTCTTCACGTGCACCCACTAGCAGACTCACTAAAAGAATATTTAATGAGAAGGTGCTGTGTTGTCTGCGTTATCGGGAACAGCACGCTTAGCTTGCTTTAATTCATGTGGCAGATAACTAGTTGCCTTTGTGATAAGCCAGTTTTCTTATTTTTATTGCTGTTCTTTGCATGGCTTTTATGTTCTCTTGTGATGTTACTAAACATTTTGCTTGAATGAAGATTGGGCTGCTTGTTGGATTTTTGAGAACTTTCTGTGTTAAAAAACAAAATTGCTTTGGGCAAATTTTGTTTTCTTTTTTTCCAAGGAAAATTCCTGTTGACTTCAAATAAGGGCTCCAGGGGTTAGCTGTCCAAGAAAAATGAGTGTATGATCACAGGAAGAGATTTCTGACACTTTCCTTGGCTAGGAGCATTCATCACATGTTTGAATGGAGTGCTGCCTAGAATGGATCCAGGAAAATAGGTATAAGTGTATGAACTCCAGTTATTGTGCAACCAAAATGCAGTAACATTAACCAATATATTTAGGTGATGATATTTTGTCCAGGGGAGAGAAAGCAAAAATCAGTAGATGTGATACAAAGAAATAAAATAGTCCTGCATTAACTGAAGTAATTTTTTTGCAGTGACAAAATTAAGCACAAGGCATCTGCCCTAGACACCTAATTCTAATGCTTACTTCAGGAATCTTGTTTTTACTTGAGGCAGATTGGATCATTTTTCAAACAACTTTACTAGTCAACCTGAAATGAAAATTACCAGAGACTTGGTACTCACACCATAGGTAATGAAATATCCCCAGCAAGGCACTGTACCTGTGTTCATTGCATGTATCCTCCCAAACAGGAATAAAAAATCCCCAACACTGAAGTTTTAGTGTATTTCTTGGTTAATTAGACAGTAGATATTTATCAAGAGATGCAATAATATCCTCAAGAAGTCATCATCTGGTGTTTGTTAGGTAGGTCAGCTTCCAGTGTAGCCAATTGCTGTCTGATCTTGCCACTTCTCATCCTACATTCCAAGTAAGTCACCTCATCTGTACTTATCTGGCCACTTTCTCAGTTTTCACACAGTCAGACATGCTCATAAAACTGTCCTAAACACCTTTTCCACATCCTTCAACTATTCCAAACAGGTGTGGTGATGTATCAGAATTTCATCACTGTTGGCCATGGTGGATTTGCTCTGTACTTCCTAAATTTTTTTTAACCTTTCCCTGGAACACTGCAGGTGTGTGCTACATGCCAGCAGCCAGCAGTGACTGTATCTGTGGAGAACAAAGGCCAAAAAATCCTTGTGCTCTCCAGTGCTCTGACCTGTCAGAACTGTAGGGCGTTGGATGGGTGCAGCCTCTGCTCCACAGAAGGAGTTTGCGAGCTTCGTGTTTTTAAGCTGCCCTTCAGGACACAATCAGGGCTGTGGGTACTAGTTGAATCAGTAGAATCGCTCTCTCCAAATGGTTCTCAGTGCCATTTTTTGCACTCTGCAAGTGACTGGTCTTGGTGATGGCTTCCACATGGTACATTTGGTAGACATCAGTTGCCCTCTTCAGTATCCCCTGCTCTTTTGATAATGTTCGTGGCAACAAAAACTCAGCTTTGTGGGTTTTTTCTTTCACTTCATGTGTGTTAAAAGCTGTGGCAACCTCAGAAAGAAGGAAACTTTTGGGTTCAAGCAGAGAGACCCCCATTTTCTAATTTTTGGAGGCCTCTTCTGCTCTCCTTCAGGGTCATTGCAGTCATGTTTGCAGATCGTGGCAGGTTTGGCGAACCTCGTGAGTCCCGAGGGTGATTCTGCACACTGTCCACAGCATGTATATCAACAAGCCCAGCACTGCTGGCTCACTGATAAACCAGCTCTTCTGGAACCAGGTGGAGCTAATGCAAGTCTCATTTCTGACACCTGTGTTCCTGCCTTAATGCTTCCAAATAGGTATTTCGGGAAGAATGGATGGCATGAACAGAATTACTGTAGGACATCTGTAGACACACTGTCACCCTGACTGATGTTATGACATGTAATCTGCTTTAGAGTAATTTTTTACCATTGCTATGGAGATCAGAATGCCTTGGGTTTATTTCTAAGCTTGGATCTTGCACAATGTCCCTTTTTCGCTATATAAATTTAAAATTAAAATATTGGAATATGTATCACTATTCTGAGTTACACTCTTAAATCTGCCTCTGGGCACTTAAATAAATGGCCAGGTTTTTAAATAATTAAGTACTTTCAGCTCCCATCAAAGTCAATAGAAGAGTTGTAGCAAGGAACAGGCAGCAAACTTCAAGATAGAAAATACAAAGGAAAGACAATTTTAACTAGTATTGTATCAACCTGAGGCAAAAATTGTAGAAAATGTACCCTTATCATGGATTCTGCTAAATAAGGGGCCCACTGTTGATCTGTCCACTAGTTGGCAGGCATAGCGAGGCAGTCAGCCATCCTGTGAATGCATCCCTGGCTGCTCCCAGATCTCTGCTGAGGCATCCTAGCAACTGTGTGCCAGCACTGCGCTGTGCAAATGCATAAGCATTAGCAGGATCAATCAAACCTGCAGGGGAGTTTTCCAGTGGCTGGTGCATAAAGCGTTTCACTGGAATAGAGTGAAACACCTGGTGAACAGGGATACCAAGGTTAAGTGTATTTCCAGGACTGCATTCATCTTCCTTTTCTTAAAATACCCAACAACTAGAAATCATAGTTCTGAATGCATAGCTTGGAGATTTTTCCCTTCTCTACAAGATCCTGTTCCTGAGGATTATGCAACTGTACAAGTGCCTGCAGCAGATGCTCAAAATATTCTCACTCTTTGATGGATTACATGGGTCACTTCAAATTTAGGGACAATAGGACCTTACAGATCAGATTTACAGTATATTTAACATTCCTGTTTCAATAGTGGCCAGTGCAAAAGGTCAGCAAGGATTGAACTATCTGTAATGTAATAGTACTGTACACTATTTTTTCCCCTCAATACTATGTTTCAGAAAAATATCATTATATATCAGCAATTTTAGTTGACTTACAAGATGAGGTGAATTTTTACGGTTTTTCATTTTGCTTTTTGCCTTTGCATCCCACATATAACAACCCTGTAACATTTATTTTGGAGCAAACTTGTTGTTCAGTCAGGAAACCAAGAAATGAGTCACTCAGCTCCCATTTCACATGAACGTTTCTCTTCACGTATATACAGATTCACAATTTCATTTTCTGCCTTCTGTGCATTATCTGATGTATTAACATGCTTTCCTATGCCCCTTCTACTCTTTCACTTCTCTATAGCTGCTGGAGAGACTTTTGTCGAAGCTTTTTTTTCTGTACTGAGGCAAAATCCTGTCAACAGAGTGCAAAAGCATGTTTAATGGCCTCTAGCTGGCTGCAGATGCCCACATTTCTGAATAGTACTCAACATCAGAAAACTGAACGTACTATTAATTAAAGCTTTCTTTTCAAATGATGCCAAAATAGAATATTTTCTAGAAAGACCTCACTTTTCCTCCGATGTGAAGTAAGATGAAAGACATTTACTTGGTGATTTAATTTGCATTCTCTGAAGTGACTCTCTGAAATGTGCTTTGGTAATAAAGCAAGCACTTGTTGCTGAAAACCAAAAACAAAGTATTACTTGTCAGTCTTTATACAGTGTATCTGCAAATGTGAGTCTTGCATGCAAAAAATTACTGGTGGTGTAAAATAGGACATGTAAGGCCACACACTTACTGGTTAGAAGATCCTAAAAGGAATTTTTTTTTCCCAACCTCATTAAATTGTCCACACCAAATATCTATTTTAAGGTTATTATAACATGTTAAAAATTTTATTTGGCATGTGAAAAAGGTATAGATAGTACTGAAGAGAGATAAAGCAACTGATTTTTTTTTCAATTAAAAAACCCCTTGTTTTACAATGTAGCAATAAGTTTTACAGTTTTTCATTTTGTATCCGTGCATCCCTGTAATGCTGCATAAAGACTCCATGTACATTTTTATTTCCTTTTATGTATATATATGTGTATTTCAATGAAAAAAGGAAAAGAGAATTTAAATAAAGCATCAGTGATCAGTGAAATGTATAGGTGTTGCTTACTGTCAGATCAAGCAAGTATGGGCTCAGGGTTACACAAGTGACATCTAAGTTGTGTGGAAGTTGTGCTTGTCCCAGTTCACCAAATTGGAAAACAAGCTGGTAATTGCCTTCCCCCACAACTTCCAGGCCACATACTGTGCTTTCATTTACACAAAGACAAAGCTGAAAGGACAAAAATGCAACAGATTGCTCAGAGAGGTTGTAGATTCTCCTTCACTGGAGATATTCAAGAACTGCCTGGCCACAGTCCTGTGCCATGTGCTCTGGGATGACCCTGCCTGAGCAGGGAGGTTGGGTCAGATGACCCACTGTGGTCCTTCCCCATCTGACCCGCTCTGTGATTCCGTGATTTTGTGAATAGGAAATGTGGTCTCAGCCTACACAGTTAGGATGTGACTGCAGCATAAGTTGGGCCCCACCAGTTGGGGACACAACACAATATGCAGGCAGCACTTGGGGCTTCAGAAAGCATTCAGGGCAAGAAGAAACATCCTGTTGTTTTCCACTCGGAAAACCCCTTTCCAACTCCCGTGCAGTTCAGATAAAGGGTAAACAACTCTATGCAAAAACCCAGCAATGTGCTGGCATTCTGGCAAAGCTTTCTCCAGCCTAAATCTCTATCTGCCTGCTCTTGCCTGCCTGCATGAGGAGAATACATAATGTGTCAGCAGGATCTGCATCTCCTCTTTTACTGTGTGGTGAAGAATGCTGAGGAACATGTGGACAGCTGGTACCCTCTGTCCTCATAGAATTATATGAATTAGCAGGATACTAGGGGTATGCTTCCTGTCCTACCTTCTCTATGTCTCCTTTTGAATATTAAGTCCTGTTGTTCTTGCTCAAGGACTTTTATAATGTAGGAAAACACTTCTGCTAAACTTTAAAATTCCTTTAAAAACCAAGTTTTTCTGGGAGCAGTCAAATTAATGACACTTGATTTATGCAGAGTTGTGCAACTGCATCTTCAGGGACCTAACAGACTCTAAGCTTTTTCCATACCAGGCTTCTTCCTAATGGAGCTCTCTCATTTCTACTGTAGACTTTTTAATGTTTAAAAAGTTCATAACCATCCTTTGCCTTACCGGAAAAACATTTCCACAGAGACAATACTGCAAGACTGGAACAGGCTGCCCAGAGAAGCTGTGAAGTATTAGTTCACAGAGATGTTGTGCTTTGAACTGGACAAGTCCCTGAGCAAGCCTAGGTAGCCCATTTTGAGAAAGGAGTTTGTCCAAGTGGTCTCCAGGTTGGTCATTTCCAACCTAAATTTCTCTGTGTTTCTACATAAACAATGAAGCCTTGTTTATATGCTCCCATCTATTTTCGTGGCACTACTATTCTGCTCCTATATGCCACTGAATTGGGTTGAATTTGGCAAAAGGGACTCAAAGGTTACAAGAAGACAACATACATCATAACCACATAATTCTTATTTCCTTGCAAAGGTAGGCTGCACATGAAAAGAAAAGCAGTTTGGTCTGAATAACAGGTTCAGAAATTGCTGAGGTACAAAATGTAACTTGCATATATAGTTTTAAAAAATCATTACTTAATATTGGGCTTTGAATTTAATTAATTTTCTATATAGATTTTTAATTACTAAATTAATTTAGCATCTGTATTAATATGTGAACCAATATTTATTCTTAGAGTGGCAAAATATTGAATTCTCAGGCAAATTCTGACCTCTGCAACACTGATGTAATTTGCTGAATTAATATCAAACTAAACAAGAGTAGAATTTGTCCTAGTGATTCAGAGGAGTTATTCTGAATGTTACAATTCTTTGCTATTTCAGTATGGATTCATAAAAAATATCTATAATTATATCTTAAGAAATAAAATAGTATCTGTGCAGTGAAGATACTTGTGCCTAAGAAGACAGAAAATAAACCATAGCAGGATTTTTTTCGTGTAGACAAATAATTATTTGTGTTAATTTACAAACACTACAATTGTATTTTGTTACTTCTTATTTTTTATCATTTTCTTCATGAGATACAGGATATACAATATTAGAGAAGGCTCTGGGGCACAAAAAGGCTTATTCATTTGAGGAACATCTCTGATGTCATGACCCACAGGAGTGAACGCTGAGGAAACTTGGGACATGAAATGCATTAAGCCTGCACAGAACAAAAAGATCACAGGAACACTTTAACTGTTACTTGTTTATAAATCTAAAAGCCCCACAAAATTACATGACAGTTCAGGTTTTCTAAATCAGTGAGACTGATGATAATGCAGAAAGTGAGAACACATATCTTTAATCTAACTCGAGACATTAATTTAGTTGTAAAACAACAATTCTTTTGGAAAGATCTCAGTTCTTTCTACACTAGAAACAAACCAGTCCCTGCTAGCATGGTGAATGCTGCATTGGTGTCATCTGGTGGATGTTTGACATAGTATCCATGCTAAATAGAGCCAGAATCAGTCAAAAATCTTATTTTGGGAAGCATTGCACACTTTTCTTTACCATTTTCTCCATCCTTGCCAAGGAAACACTAGAAATAAAGTGTTTCTAAATCAAGCCCTTAAGATCTCCTTCAGTGCTATTCTAAAGATCCTTGATGTGTGATTCTGTCGAGACTTGCTGAAATGTCTCTATCTCCAGATGGATAAAGCCAAAGCCGTTATTGTTTTATAACTATATACATAGTTTAGACAAAAGCAAAGATTTTCGAAAAAGGCATTTACACCAGTTTTCCTCAACTGGTGTAAACTGGTCTGCATCCCTTAATTTCTGAATTTATACCTAAAACAAAATAAATGTAAAATTGTACATGGGTTTAGTGCTATCGGGTAGTCCCACTGGAAACTTCAAGATTACGATCTAATTTAGCACCACAGTACACTCTGAGGGTATCTTGTCTAAGTATCCATAGTGTAATCCAGAGTTACGACAAAACAAAACTCTCTTCTGGGCCTGAAGCATGGCCCTAGCTTGCCTGTGCTTACTGCAGCTCCCTATGGATAGAGGTGGATTTACTTTCTTTGCAGACACCCACCTTTGGGGACAGCTGGTACACTTGATGCTGTCTATTGCCCCCACCCAATAAGGTTCTTGTCTCCCTGCCAGCAAATGCAAGGTGGAGGGTAAGGATGCAGAGAAACCATCATCTGGGGAGTTATGGACCTTTAATGTCACCTTTGCTCCACTTGTGGCACGGAGTCTCTAACTGCACTGATGGCCAGGATCCAAGTCCTTCTCAGGCTCATAATGGAGTACACTGCAATCAGAAATATTTGTACAGTGTCTTCCAGTGTTGCTCAAGGTAACTGAGATTGCCATAAGAAGGAGAGGAGTGTTGCTCATTTTGAGCAGTGTTTCTATGCCTGTACTAGATTACAGCCCTTCCTCTATTTTGGCAGTCTGTGTGATTTTCATACTCAGATGCCAGGCTTATATACATAATATATAATAGTCTGTTTCCACTAAAACAAGCAATATTTGTCCAGCATTTATGGTGGTAGGTGGGTGTTGGGTTTTATGTCTGTGTTTGAGAAAATCAAGTCACTGCTATGCAGTAGGATGTATTAAGCTCTTAAATATGTCTAAATTTCTGGAGTGCCTTCTGATTACACAGACTATGGAGGAAGGACAGGAAAGAAATTATTCAGTCACAGTTGACTGAGTTGGTTGGGGAAAGTGGTAAATTTTTTAAAGGAGAGACTCATTGGCATGAGGCTGAAGGATGTACCCTTTAAAAGGGACCCAAAATTCCTAGAAAACTTGCACCTTGGTCACTATGCAGGATATCACTGTAGTGTCCTTCAGCTCCAGTTGCAGCTAGTTAGAGGGACATTGACTAGATGCCTTTGCTAAATGAAATCCCAGAGTGGATGTGTGAGAGGCAAGAGGTTAGTGAACAAGTCTCACACCCAAAGCATAAATATTCCTTTTTCCAAAGGCAAAACGGTAGAGTTGCATAGAAATTCCCTTGGATAATTGTAGAGGTTCCACCCATAAGGATGAGGAATGCAACTCTGTCTTCTGTCTCTAGCCAGGGAGGGAATTTTGTAGCTCTGTGAAAATCCCTGTTGTTGTAGCTAAGCTGACTGCCTGCAGCTGCCTTGGGTGGTTGGAAAAAGAAAAATTAGGTTAACTCTACTTTGTACTGTACAGAATGGGCTACACTAAGTCTTACCTTTTGTAAAGAATAAATAATAAACCCTCCATTTCTTCTCAACATGTTTAAAATCTACAGAAAAACACCAAAGATTCCTACTTTGGCATTTGTGTAATGCCTAGTTGGTGACTAAGGCTCTGATGCCACAAACAATTAAGGTAATTCTTCTTTCTTCTTTACTTAAGGAATCACTCATAGATATTAGGATTCATCAAAATCTATGATGGGTAATTAAGCAAATGTGTTGTCTGCCAGATTTAGAGTAAATTCAGTAGCAAATAAACATGCTATTAGAAAACACGTAATCTGCAAAGGAAAATTCTCCTCCAGTTATCTCCCTCCATACTTGAAAACCTTATCCTTGATCTACTGCTCCTCCCTGGATCAAAAACACCCCACAAAACAAACCTAAAAACAGTGTCACAGAACAAAATTACCCCAACTATTAGTTAAAGAAATTGAAAATGGAAGTCCAAAGTAGGTCAGCTTTAACCAACTGACACAACTTCTAAGGTCAGGAAAAGCTTCAGTCACAGTTTTTGTTCCTCTGCTAGGGAAATTATTACACAGTAATGTCTTGGGGCTGTGTGTTTGCTGGTGCTGCCAAGACGAGTAAATTCTGTGTGTGCTGTGAGGAGCATTCCTTCTCTATCATATGACTACAAGATGGACATAATGCTTCACAGTAACAGCATTGACTCACCCTGTGGTTTATGCCAACATTTAATGTCATTCATGCTTAATAAAACTGTAGAGTTCTGCTTTTCCACCCACTTTTTTTTTTATTTTTCTTGAAACCTACCACAGCACAAGAAAAGTTATGGCAGCTTGATATAAAATGTTTATTTTATATTCTCCATTCAAATCTATTTGACAGTATTCCTGAGAAAAAGTTCTCTGAACAGCCACACACAGATGGCCAGCACACAGCTGAATGACTGCAGCATTCTTTTCAGAGAAATAGGTGTATCTGGTAATCTGATTGTCTAGTCTTTTTGTTTGACGCAAAGTTCATTTAGAAATCACAGATTCATGCAAGCCAAAATCCCCCCCAAAAACCCTCCAGCTCAGATCAGCAAACTGACCCACTTCTGGTCTCCTCAGCTGAAACCCACCTTTACACCAGCTGCCATGCTGGCTTTGAATGACTGATGTGAAGAGAGTCTGTTAAATATTGCAGGTAAAAACCTTATTAAAAAATATTGAATCAAACATGTTTCCCTGCAATGCTGTAAGCCCAAACACAACAGCAGCAGTGTGGTAGCTAATGAGAAATTCAATGCTGATGCACCTCAGTCCCCAGCTCCAAGATGTACTGGAAGAAGGCAAATGCCAGCTCTTAATGCCACTTCTTAATGCCACATTATGCCTCGTCCTACACATGTGTCCAGAAGGATTTCACTCAGTTTGAGCAGTGAGCAGCTGTAATTCCAGCTCTCTCCCGTCTACATAGAAGCAATGAGGAAATTGAATGGGCCTGAGGATTGCATGGCCCACAGAACAGCAAGGATGGGTGGGCTGTGGTGGCTTTCTTCATGCTGTGCTGCCAACACACCTGAACAGCCACAGGAAATCCAGTGGCATAACCCTGAAAATTGTAGCAGAGTGTGTAATCTTTATGAACAGTGAGAATATAATATCTAGTGAAATTAGAGGCGTTCTGAATTTGGTTTTTATTGTAGTAAAAGAGAGTGGGGGGGAAAAAAATGGTATTCTGCTCCTGTGTTCAGTTCCTGAAGTCTTACGCCTCAGCAGGGATATTGGAAATACACAAAATTTGGTGCACTCTGCTTTCTCCCAAATGGAACAAAATTATCATTCAGAAATATCTGTAGCAGTTCCAGGAATAAATTGTCTCTCTTATTGATTTAGCAATACGAAGGCAGTAGAAAATTCTCAGTTCTATAGAGAGGGAATTGTCCCAGTTTTCATTGTAGCAACGGAACTGAAATAGACAGCTCCAGTAAAATGTTATTTTATTAAAACCATTATAATTGCACTTTAACTGTTTGTGTGTTTTAGTCCTTCTCCTCTTTTCGGCCAAAAAAAGTCACGTCTTTCAGTAATATTGTTCTTCCAGTAAAATTAGTAAACTGGCTTCTCTGTGTAGTATCAGCTTGATTAACAGCTACCATACTCAAATGCATGACCTCCTTGCTCAGGGAGCCCTTTGGGAGAGTGTGGAGTGTGAATATAGATGTGAAAATGAATGGGAGTCACACATTCGTGGCTGGCTTTACCTCAATAATAGTATTTTTCTCTTTTTTTTTTCCAATAAAAAACCCCAAAAAACTTAAAACAAGTAAGGATTTTTTGTTGCTGGCTTTTAAGATGTACAAAGGATTCTGCCAGTATATTTGATTGTTACAGAATATTCCCACAAGAAACAGGACTATGTTGCTTTAAAGTCTTCTATGTTTAATATGTTTGTTTTGGGCTCTCTGGTGCAAACTGTCAGAAGAAAAAGAAGAGACAGCATGTGTGTAATGTATAGTTTGATCGTTCAAACATGGTGAAAAATGATATCTGCTCTCTGTAGATAGAAGCACATTTTCAACAAAAACAAACCTGTCTTCTGCTTTTTTGTTTGATGCAGAGAGAAAGAGTGCTGTTCTGATTAGGATAGAGTACCTGAAATCAAGGAAGTTACTCTTCATGGCTCTGACAGGCACTTCTCTGCCTGAATAGGTCACTAAACCTTTATATGCTTCCGTTTTTATTATTTGTAAAACACTTCTTATTTATTTCAGAAGGATATAGTGAGACTAATTAAACTGAGACTTGAAAAAGCATATTTAGAACTCCAGTAAAAATACTGCAAATATGGGACACATTGTCTGTTTGGAAAAATAAGTTGAAAAGTAGAATGAAAGTAGGGAAAGTTTTAAAAAGGGAGCTTTGAAATGGTTGTAAGATTTTTCTACTTATTCCTGGCCCATTTTTATCAGTGAAGCCTGGTAATAAAAACCAAAGCTAAATGTTGCCGTGGGAAGGAATGACACATGCTGTTTCCTCCTCTCTAGCACCCTTACGGTATTTGGCATTGCTGACAGGTACCTTGGGGTTTTGGAACAGAAGTTATTCAGAACTCCAAATATTGCACCAGGGTCATACTTGGCACTTGCTGTTCAGCTGTTCCCATGCAACAGGACCCTCTTCCAATGTCATTTGAAGACCCACAGTGAACAGCAAGGTGTGCAGCCCATGTTTGCTTTAGGTCCCATTGTTGCTCCTGGCTAACAAGGACAGAGGGAGAGCAGAAAGGAGAAGTCCAGAGCTGTTTCACAAGGGCTTGGATGCCTCGGGCAGGGAGTGCTGTTGCCTCTCTGAGACACCAACTGTCTTGGAGAGATCTGAGGGCCAGGGTTCCAGCTCAGATGGCCCACAGTATAGTTGTTTGGCTTTCCCTGACTAAATGCTGTCTGAGCTAAATCATTTAGTACTTTGCCTTAGGCTTCATGTCCTGTTGCCATGAGTGTATTTAAAGGATTCCCATCCCCTTTCCAGCTATCACATAAGGCAGCACACATACACATCTGTTGTATATACACATCCAGATTTATTTTCAGGTTTCTCATTTCAAGGCTTTCTTTTTTGCTCAGAGTTCTTCAACTTGAATGGTGCTTCATGTGAGTCATCCATGTTGCATTCAGCTCATTACCCTCAGGGCCAAGTACGAGATGGCACCTGGCACACAGAAGAAAGAAAGCCATGTCTCCATACTGGAAAGAAGCACTTGAAACCAAATGGCTGAATTATGTCCCTGTGGGTGGATGCTCTAGATAGATTCACAGTAGAGAAAGAAACAAAACCTTGTCCTACCTCAGCCTTATTGAGACCAGCTAGGATTATTCAAGTGCATAACTGTTTGTTCAAAAGCATCACGTGTCATTAAGATACTCCTAAATTTTTGAAGATTTGTTTTTTGCTCATAGAAACAAGTATACTCTACCTAGTATCTTAAAGCAGAAAAAAAATTCATCACCACAAGCAGTTTTATATTAGCTTTAGGTATTTTTAGTTCTATTTAATATTAGGAGTCCATATAAGTGTTTTGAGGACAAGCTACATTAAGGTTGCTGACTGGCAATCTAACAATCCATACTATGAATGGTGGGAAATTACCAAGGGATCTAACTCAGCTTTTGTAACTATGGTTGACATCTCCTGTGGGACTGGCAGCTAGATGAACTCACCAAGAGGTGAAGCTCTCCTCACCTAGCCAGTGACTGCAACTGCTGCCTGAAGAGCCCCTTTTATTCTTTGCTTGTATGTTAATCCCAGTCTGTGTTCTTAGCTAGTCATCCTGAGTGCTCACAGCATCAGGGTCTCACACAGACAACCTAGGAAAGAAAGAGGGAAAGAAATAGGCAGAACTGGAAGGCATGCAAAGCTCTCTCCTGTCATGTCAGAACAACCGATGTAATCACAGATTTGTAGAATCATAGAATCATAAAATCATAGAATGCCCTGGATTGGAAGGGACCTTAAAGATCATCTCCTTCCAACCCTCCTGCCATGGGCAGGAACACCTTCTACTAGACCAGGTTCCTCAGGGCCTCATCCAACCCAGCCTCGAACACTTCCAGGGATGGGGCATTTACAACCTCTCTGGGCCACCTGTTCCTGTGTCTTACCACCCTCAGAGTATAGAATTTCTTTGTAATATCTAGTCTGAATCTATTATCTTTCAGTTTAATGTCATTACTCCTTGTCCTATCACTCCATGACCATGTAAAAAATTCCTCAGCCTCCTTAAAGGTCCTCTTTTGGTACTGGAAGGTGTTGGTAAGGTTTTCCCAGAGCCTTCTCTTCTCCAGGCTGAACAACCACAGCTCTCTCAGCCCGTCTTCATAGCAGAGGTGCTGCAGCCCTTTGATAATCTTCATGGCCTCCTCTGGTCTCTCTAAAACAGGTCAATGTCCTTAGTTTTGGGCCCCCAGAGTGGGATGCAGCATTCCAGGTGGGGTCTCATCAAAGCAGAGCAGAGGGGCAGAATCCCCTCCCTTGCCCTGCTGGTCACACTGCTTTTGATGCAGCTCACAATAGGTTTGGCTTTCTGGGCTGTGAGTGCATGTTGCCAGGTTGTGCTTAGCTTCTTATCTACCAACACCCCAAAGTCCTACTCCTCAGGGCTGCTTTCAACCCCTTTTCCATTCTCTCTTTCCATTTAACATACATCTCGCTGATTCCCGTTAGCCACCGTAGGATTAGCAGAATATAAAGTTGCAGTATGAGCAACCAATAATTTGCAAATAATCCAAGCCACTTGGTGCTACTGAATATCTCTTATATATTTATATGCTGTCTAAAATGTTAGATATCATTACTTACATTCTTTAGTATATCTGCAAACCTAAAATTATACAGATTATATAGCGTTGTTCCACTGCAAAGTGGGAAGGAGCAGTCCATAATTCCTTCTGGGATCTACTCATCAACTAATAGGTTATGGTAACATATTCTGCATAACAGAGGCCAAAGGACCTCATCCAGTAATTTCCTCTGTCTGAGCTGGCATGGGTTTTCAAGGAAGATCTAGTTCAGACTTTATCCCTCCCTATACAAGTGATTTTATCAATTAATTAACCTCAGCAGTCATAATTTGTGCTGTGCTCCTAGTGAGCGTCTGTTTAATGTGTGTTTATACACACTGGAACACGTGCCCTTTGGTTTGCTGTTTACTTGGGCTTTTTTTCCTGAATAAAAAAAACCACCTTCAATCAAAAATCCTTTACAACACAGGAGCTCTTAAACAGCTTGCAATTCACCTCACAACCTACTTAATGGCATTTGCAACAACAGCGTGGAGAGTTGCAGTTTGCTTTCTCTGAGCCACCTAGGGGAACGCAGACACAGCTGGGGTGTGCTGGGCTGCCCTTAGTTGTAACAATAGGGATGTGCTGCCAGAGGAAACCCTAGAGATGCCACTCACCAAGCTCCCAGGGCTCCCTCTGGCCCAGAAACATGAATTTTGCACCAAAAACCAAGACAGAAGGGTCTGAGGCATGAGTATGTCTCACCACAGTATGGGGTCCATACCTTGTCAAGAGGCTTACCTGGGCCCAGAAGCTTAAAAGTATTACAGCAGTTTAGGCATCCCCTTGGCTACCCAAACCCATTTTTTTAAGAAAAAATATTGCTCTACTTTGTGCTGGTTTCACTCAGCTAGTGCTCAGGAGAGCCCAAGCGACCACACTACATCTTCTTCCAAAAGTGCCACAGGAGAGTTATTTTTTCCCTTTGGCCAAATATGAACAAAAGTGAGGAAATCATATCCGTTCACATATTCTTAGCAGTGCTAAATATGTTCTCACCCGCTATGTATCTGTTCCATTTTTATGTAAATAGAATAGTTGTAACAGCGTGGTACAACCCAAAGTTTATTTGAGGGCAAGGTTATGAAAGCAGTGATTCTTTTTCCTGTGGGTAAGGAGGAGCCCTATAGTAGCCAAAAATTTCCAGAGATAAAGCATCTTATCTCATCTACCTAGAACCTAATCCATCTGTATTTTTGAAGCCCAGAACATGAAGCACACTCTATTTTGGGAAAATTGCATAGCTTGGCTAACATATGTGTTTCCTACATTTTGTGCAGCTCAAACATATTTTTCAAAGAAAAAATACCTTATAAAAAAAAACCCCTTGCTATAATTTTGGGTGAGTTGTGTGGAATTCTTTAACCTAATTCCCCTCTAGATAATTTTGACAATGGAAAAGTGTATGCCTGTACTATTTACAGAAGTTTGGTCTGTGATGAGAGAATAAAAAGTGCAGTGTAATTAGAGAGACATTGAGCAACACTATGTAATAGATGAAGAGTTCTGACAACAAGGTAGAGTTATCCCTAGGCCTTCTTTATTCACTGGAAGATAATATATAAGTGTGAAAATCAGATAAACATATCAGAAAACTATTAGCCTAGTCTTGGTAACAGTTGTACCATTGTAATTTCGTGGTTCAATGACTTTGGTTGGGTTGTTTTTAAGTGTTTCTTCTCAACTGATTCCACACTATATTCCTCTAAACCGTGTTAATGATCTATTTTCAAATCAAGTGAAACATTCCTCAGCTCACAAGAGCTTGATAAGAAAATTTGATAATGAAGAAAAATAATAATTTTCTGAGTTTTGGTTTTGTTATTATTCTTCTTGGTCTGGAATGGCCAATTAAATAAAAAAAAAGAACTGTGGGAACTTAAAGATGTTATACAAAAATAATTTAGTACTTCATTGCATGTTCAGAGTTGCATATGACCACTGATGAGTCATCCATGTTTTGGTATTGTGGTAAATTTGATTTAATCTTTCTAAAACTATCCCTGATAAAAAGACATCTGCTTCTCTTCACTGCTCTGACAATTTTGTCTTGAATATATCCATTCATGGTAGACATTTATGGTTTCATATTCCTGTAGTAGTCATTGGGAATTCAAAGGAATGCGCTTGCTTGTCCAAAAGGCAGGATTTAGTGAAAGCTGTGTGATGGATCAGAATAAGCCATTCACTTTTAGACCTTTGACTTCAGTGGGCTGAATTTGAAGCAAAGACTGATCTTTCTTAACTCCTTTCTATTTGTGGGTATATCAAAACCAGAGTTTTTTAAAGACATGTAGAAACAAAAGCAGAGGACTTTGTCCAAAACGAAAATGGACATGTAGAGGGAAAAAGTGAGCATAAGTATGGTGAAAGAGCACCAGAAAGGGGAACATCAAGGAGGGTATCTTTTCCCTGATCAGAGAATTAACATCTCTTGAGAAAGTATGTGTCTAGGAGATAAGAAGACTTCAGAATAAGAGCTAGCTTAGCATTAGCAGCAAAATAAGTTACCAAAAAATCATTGTAATTTACAGGAATCTGCATTTACCCCAAATAATTAAAATGGATTAGGTAAATCTTTAAAAAAATTGATTGAGAGAAGAGGCCTTGTAAAATAAGAAGATAACCATCACAGCATTGCATGAAACATTCAGGACATTGAGTTACTGGCCATTTTACTGAATTACGACAAAAAAAGGACTCTTACTGTAATCCTGATTTTGTTATCATCTTACTCATAGAATAATTAGAAGAATAACTCAGTAACTTGAATGATGCAGTTCAGTATACAACGAACTTAAAAGATAACTTTTCTTCTGTTTAAAAGTTAATATGTGATAACTGATGGTTGTCCACCTTAAGCCTTGCTGTCCATGATAATGAGTAGCCACAATTCCCTACCACTGATTTTCAGATGGCAAAACCATGGTATAGGAAATCACAACCAATGATAAAAATTAGATTGCGCTGGGCTACTGTCAGTACAGTTCTGTGCAGCAACAACATCTGTCACTGCTTTTTACTTTTATGACATCCAAATCTCCACTTGCAACTCACTGAAAGGATGTTAAGAAAGGAGGTTTAATTAAAAAATCTCATCCTAACCAAAAATATCAGTAAAACATTTTTGAGGCTCAGGGCTCAAATTGAGGGGGAGACTATTTCCTTTGCTTCAAAACAAAGTAGATCAAGTCTAATCCTGCTTCCACTGAAGTAACAGACTTCATCATACAAAACAGGGAGAGAGAAATTCACTTTGTTTAATAGCTGTGGTTTCAGTTCTTTATGCTTCTGTTTCCTTAGAGACCTGCATGCTTGTAGATAGGAATACATTTTCTGATAAACATTGTACTTCCTTTGCTTTCACAGGTTGAGGTTTAAAAACTGTTCATGCATTCCTTCATCTTTTGTTTTCCTTCAAGTGCTAATGAAAAAGCAGGGCTGCTGCAATATCATATGCAGGATAAAAACAATAAAACTCTGACTTGGGATGTTCCTCACTAATTACCTCACCTAAATAAATTTCTTGGCTATGATTATAACAGATCAAAACAATGATATTGGGAAACAAACTGTGCACACTCAACCGCTCCCAAATATTGATGTTGTTGTCACAAGTAATGTTACACCATGCTCTTTTTCTTCATTTCTGTATCTACAATTCTTATACAAAAAACATTGCCAAACAAACACGGTCTCTCTAATGTCTCTAATGTGCTGTGCTAAGATAACAAGGCTGATATCCTTGGTCTGGTAGATTGTGTCAAGAACCTGCAAGATTTATCTTTCCAGCATGTTTGTATAAACCTATTATTGGTTCATCTCAAAATCTTCAGTGAATTGAACCTCACAGAACCTCTGGGAAATAGAAAACTCTCATAATTATCACTTTACGTATTTGGAAGTAAGCATCACAAGCAAGACTACTAAAATGTACCTGCACTCAGGAGCACATAATTTAGGTTTAGATGCCTAAGTCTTCCTAAAGTCACAGACCCCAATATCTACAGCAACCCTCTGACTCAAAGCAGGGTGTGGGCCACCAACAAATGCAGGAATGATTCATAGTCACCAAACTATTCTTTTGGGAAATGTTGTGGATCTGATGATGATGAATCTTGTTTCTTTTTACCTTGTTGAAACCAGTTCTGTCTAATAATTGCCAAAGAGCACCTACTCTACAGCATGGCAGCTATGTTACTGTGGGATAGTGGGAATTGGCACCTGCTCAGAGGATGGAATTGTTCTGAAGGAGATGTTTTCTTTAGGGCTTTCTTTCACTAATAACCTTATGAAGATCATATTGTGGACGTTCATTCTGATATCCTGTTCATTCAATAGCAACCTCACATTTAAGTGATTGTTTAAAAGGGTGCAGAGTAGGGAAATAAATCAGCATTGGTGTCAGTTTGTTTTATTTCATTAATGGTCACCATGGAAACAAAGTCACTGACCTATTTCTTTTCATACATACAAGTAAACACCAGGGTTTCCAATTTTCATACACACCATCTTTCACGCCAATAATTTACCTTACAGAATGTCCATGATATACTGCCTTACTGATACTCACAATTTTTCCCTACAGGACTTCTTTACCTTTTTGCCAATTTCCTTTACCAGGAAGGCAATGAAAACTTAATATTGTCATGATAATACCAGACCTCTTCTAGTTTCACTACACCTACACTTGCACATAGGTGCAGTGACTGTAAACCAGCACTCTCATAGCTGCATGATTAGATGTGCTTCAGCAGTCACGTCTGACTCATCAGATTAATTTCAGATTACTTCATTCTGCATCTTTTGAAAATACTGGTCAGTGTTACTACACAAGAACACCTTTCTAATGACAAGCTAACTGCCATTGTATGAACATCATCTGCTTACAGTGGAGGAGGCCTCTACTCTTACCTCCCCATCGTGGCACTCTAAACAAATTATTACCGCTGACCCAGCTTGTGCCATACTGTTCAGAAGCTGTGGATTCATTCTTCATTTGTTTTATTTGCATAATTCACACTGATTTATTTGCACTTAGATAAGGTGTAGGTGTGAAGAACCCACAGGTAACATTAACCAGCTGACACCTAAAGTGAGTGTGTACATGTAAGCACAGCGTGTGCCTACTCGCCTAAGGAAGAAGATAATGGAGTTTGCAAGGAGTACTGCAAAAACATCAGGTTGGAGTGCCACTTCTCCTTTTATTATTGAGCACACAATAACACTCTCTCCCTAAACTTCTTAAACATTTACTATGTAAGTTGTGTGCCTGCAATGCACTGTGGCCTCAAGGATAATCGCCCACATGTGTGGGAAGAGAGAGACAAATCATATGGAAATGCTGGAAAGTAAAACAATATGATATTTGCTACATTATGGCCTCTGAAACTATGCCCCATGCTTGTCTCATTTCAGTAACAGTTAAATAATCTAGCACATTAGCAGCACATTCTGGGCTAAATACACTGCTAGAGTAACTCTAGTGATGTAATGAATATATTTTCTTCTCCTTTAAGCAATGTAAATCCATGTAACACCATTGAATTTGATGGCATTACTCCAAGACTAAATAGATATAACTATGAACAGAATTATCTGACTGAATCAAGCTGTTCAGAAAGAAATCAAAGACGTGCCAGAGAGCAAGTACCTTTCATTTTACTGCTCTGTGACAAGCCTGACTGCTGTATCTTTCAGAGGCATTTTAGGTTTAAGTTAAAGGCATATGAAAATAGTTGTTTTAAGTCAAGTTCATCTACATCACTGTTCATAGCAGTCAATATATGCATTTTACCCGACAGGGGAATTGAGTGTTGTCTAGGTCACTTTATAGGAAGGTTTGTTGGAAATTTTTTTTTTTTTTTGGCTTCTATTATTTCTGCAATCTACCAGGCAAATGTGGTTACAATTTCCTAAGTCCCATTGCCCAAATTTACTTAAACTGCTTCATAAACAGAATTTAAACATGCCTTAGCTAGTGCTTGTGATAGATTAAACTTTTCCTCCACACTTCCAAAACTTCTGTTCCAGCTGAGGGCGCTGACCTTGCAAATAAATAAAACATGTTTTGTTTCAGTGCTCTGTATCTATCTCAGTGGCCTGCAATCTTTCAAACTTTCCTTCCCTCCTCCTTCTCTTGGGTCCTGCCGTTTCCCACTGACGAGAGGGACACAGAAGCTTCCTTATTGGGTAACATTGGGCAAGTTTAAGCGCTGCTGACCACTGAAGGGAGATTTCTGTAGTGACGTCGGACAGTTTTCACAACAGCAGCCTGAGGAGCCTGAGCTCAACGATCAGCAGCCCGGGGGATTAAACAGGAAGAGGAAAAACAACAAGAAAACACCCCCAACAACAACTGCTTGAGTCTTAATACACTCAGATGATTTTTGTTATCTCAAATCACCGGAATATGAAGTCTGGGGACTTTCTCCTCATTTTCCTTTTAATATTGGCAGCATCTCAGACCAGAGCTGCTGCCACTGTGATTTTATTTTTCATATTAAAACTTTTTTTAAAAGCTTATTTGATATTTTCATCTTTCAGTTGGTCAGGGTTACAGTATGTTGTGGGGTCATAAGGGATGGTGACTCTTCAGTGCCAAGCAGAACTCAGCTGTAGTGTGTTGGCTGCACAGGGTCCTTGCATAGACTGAAAATCCATTGAGAATACAGACTTCAAAAACAGTGCCCTTTTACTTCATACCATCAGTTCTTTATGTTTTTAGGGGGGGTTTTGTTATTGTTTATTTTGTACTTTGTTTATTTCAATAACAAGAATTAATTCACACTACATCAGGATTCCATAGTCCACTAATACTCCCAGATTAATGGAATCAGTGGTGATAGTTGCATAATGAATTTTCCAAAATAAAAGCACCCTAAAAAGGTCATTGTTTTCCAGGAGACTGCATGGGGAACCCAAAGTATTCTACAGCCTGTCTTAGAGCAGAGATGAGTGAAATTTTAGCTGTAGGAGTTAGTAAGTTTCAGAAACAGGTTGTTTTTTTTGTCAGATGGAGTTTGCAAATGGATGTTAAAGTAAACGAAATTAAAACAGGATAAAGTAGCCTTTCTTTGATCATGATGCTAAATTTGATACAGTAACCATCCACATAAACATAGGATCTTAAAGATTTAAAAAGCCTAAATATAGGCATTGTTGAGAGAAGTAATTTCAGAGACAGTGAAAGAGAAATCCAGGTCAGAGAGAGAGTACGCATAGCAACACTATCTCTTTGGAAATATACTCTCCCTCTGGTTTTGGCCACACTCCAAAAGTCTACTTCTGAGACATCCCAAACAATGGAGATGTTATAACTAGAACCTGTGGAACAGTGTCCTGCATCGTGCTGATGGTTTATAAAAGAGCGGTTTGTCTCAGCTCTAATCATTCCATGTACATAAAATTAGTGGTCTCAAAAGATAAGCAAATGCTTACTGCACACAGCAAACACATTGCAGAAATCCACTTAGATGGCACTAACTTTCCAGTAATTTTCTCTGCACTTTTCGTGAGGAAGCAGGCACTCAGCAGGGTATTCCCTAGTATAAGCCCAGATTTTGGAAGCACGGATTGCTACAGGTAGATTCCTCATACCATACTTAAGCTGCTTAAAAGGAAATGGTCATATTTTCAAAACTGTGAGAAATGCGCAGTTACCATGGACATTGAGGAGATCTGCAGCTTCTAGGCAAGCCAGGTACTTCCATTTTGGGCACCTAACTATGGTGTAACTCTGACTACTCAAACTCAAAAATAATGGTGTAAGCATGGAGCTAAATGATTTTGTCGTTCTTGAAGGTTTTTGACTTGACTAGGGATTTTTATATCAAAATTATCAAGATGATGCATTTCATGCAAAGACTTCTTACCCTCTTTCTCCCTAAAAATTCAAGCCATGCTGGTGTGAGTACCTGCAGGGCTGCTGAAGGGATTTCACTGAGACGGGTTAAGTGACAGGAGCTTATGTTGATGGTTTGGGGGTGGCAGAGGGGGTGGAGTAGTTGCAACTTGACTGCTGGGGACACAAATCACTGACAGATCACTGTCACTAGATGGTGATTTAGTGACGTTCTGCCTCCACTTCCCTGGGTGGAGACTTTCACAAATCCTGTGACATAACTGTATTTCATCTGTGTGTTTGGAGCTCTGGAATTAATTTTTTTTAATCAATCAGCTGTACATAAATGAAAGAACTTGGTCTAGTAAAACCCGTGTGTAGGGGGACTGTGATCCACCCTAAGGAAAAGCCTGTTTCCTTCTAGTAAGGGCTCTCCAGCACCCTGTCTGCAATGAACCTCCCCCTGCCTTCTCCCAGCTTTACACTCACCGGCCGTGCACAGGTAGGACAGCCCAAATGGTAGCTAGAGGCAATCTGTAGATCTCGGGAAAGGGGACATGAAGACAAACCATGAAGCAAAATTTCTATTAAACTGGAAATTTGGTGGTGAGGACTGGAGAATCCTGGCTTAACTTCAAGGAGTTAAGAGATGTCTCTCTGCTGAAGCACAGCCACTAGTCAATGCACATACCTGAAATTGTCGCCTCATTGTTTGCCTACTTTTTGATGTCATTCTATAAAGCTTCTGCTATAATGACATGATTTTAAAAAAAAGCACCCCATTTCAGTTCTTGTTCAAAGCCCCTCAGGTCTTTGGAAGAAATGGAAAGTGATAAAATACATAGATTATTAATTGATAAAAAACTGATAAATTAAGATGATTAAATCTACTGCTTACCACATAAAAGCAAATTGCATGGGCATATGTTATGTCATTCCTAATTATTTTAAGTAGATATTGATCTACCTTTATGAAAAAAAAGATTTTTCTTTTTTTGCAGGTATATTTAATAGACATAACCCAGAAAAACATTTTATGAAAGCATGATTACACGTTATTTCAAGGACCTGTCCACATGATATAACTAAATTGTTTTAAAGACCAGTTCAAAGACAAAGGGTTAATTCACCTTTATACTTATTAATTCAAAATGCAAAAATGTATTTTTTTGCATCCATGGATTTTATTCCCTGTTACGTCTTCTTGACAAGGGAAAGCTTAATGGTATGTCAGTAGCAGATAAAAAGCATAAGGGTGATGAGGAGATGAGTCTGTTGTTTGACACATGCAAGTTGCAGTTTATGACTTAAGAGAAACATATCTTCTCTAGTATGCTAAAGAATCGTATGGCGTTTTAAGAAGGGAATCTCTGGCTTTCTTCTGTCTCTTGCACATGTCCTGCAGGACAAGAAAGACACATCAGAGCAATGTCGTGGGATACATTTCAGACTCATACCACTGAGTTAAAACATCTCATCAGTGATATGCTAAAATCCACCACTCTTTGTAACTGATTAGTATCATGTATTGATGAATTTTATTTTGTCACACTACTTGGCATGCAGCCAAATCTTCCGGTGCACAAAGTAAACGATGAAATTTTCGATGTGATTTGAGCTTTTCTGGTGTAAATTGAGGACAGTTCAACAAATTTAGACATGGAGGTAGTCCTAGCTACATAAATCTTATCTGGTGGTTTTATAATGCCCTCCGAGAAGTGGCAAATAAAATTTACAAGGAGTTTCCATACAAGGGGCCTGCAGTTTCTACTGTTCCCAGGAGATGGCATACATCTTTTGGAAAAAAATGTCTGCTCACTTCCTAAAGGAGCAGTGAGGTGTAGGAGGAAATACTTCAATGCACCATTCAGTTCTGCGTTTACCACTTGAAAAATTGAAAGTCAGTTGGCAAACCCTTTGGGATTTAGGAGAGATGGAATGGGGATTGCCATCCACAGAGGAGAGTTTGTATGAATAGCTCAGCAGGAGGAGGGTGAAGAATCCCCACCCAGCAACCGCATTTTCTTTGTGGCATAATATATGTAAGACCATAATACAATGCCCTCCTACTTTCATCTTTCTATATTGCCACTCATCAGCATTACAAAGAATGTAGCTATTAAAAGAACTGCCTCTTGGCACCCAAAAGCCATAGCACTGTATTTTCTACAACAAAAAAACTTGAGCCTCTATTATTTGTTTTGCTACATTTGCAGCAGTCTCCCCATTAAGCTTGCTTCTCACAGCTCCCTGATCTCATTCCCCGTTGGACGTAGATCAGACGCACAAGAGGTCAGGCTGACTTTCAAACCTTCTTGCGGGCTGGCAAGCACAGAAAAGTGTAACTGTAATAAGGATTAAAAAGTTCTCAGATGGGCCTACCAATGTGAAAAGTCCCTCCCTTCCCCAGCTTTGCCACCCTCCAAAACCCTTGGTGTAAACATCAGAGCAAGATTTATCAATCGAGCATTTATTAACCCCTAGTTATTCAAGCCAGCCCTTGCAAGCATTGGGGCCTGTCCTGAAGCTCCTACAAATACTCTAGATACAAGTTCTCTAGCACTTCAGTGAGGTTTTCAAAAGTCCTGCAACCCCTGCTAATGGAAAAGAATTGTCATCAGTTTCTCACAGCAATCCCACATCTTGGAAGTGCAATCTGAGGCAGTGAAGGTCCTTCAGACATTGCTCCTTCTGCTGATGCACCCCTGTGTAGGTCTTTGTGGTAAATGGAAACTGGTGCATTGTGATTTGTGACACACTGCCTGCATGTTCAAATTTACATACATAAAACTAAAAATACCCTCGCTGAAAGGGAAGCAACATGACCGGCAGCAAGGACTACAAGAACCAAAATCTTATCTACCAGCAGTCACCACCTGCTGACAGCCCAGACTAAGGCAGCTGCAGTGGAGAAAGCAGTGCATGGGCTCAGTCCCTGAAGGAAGCTGCAGCTAGAAGGAAAAGTAAGAAAAGTAAAAAAGTAAGAAGAAATAGTTAAGTGCTGCAGCAACCAGCATCTTCACTACACATCACAGCTGAGGATTAGCTTGACTGCGAGCTGGGTCAGGTCTAAATTGATCACGGGGGAAGTGTGAGGTTTCAGAGCAAATTCCTGAGCACTGGACTCCTGATTCATCAGGTCCAGACCACTATATTGTAGAAAACTTACACACTGATTTCCAAGACTGTAGGGAGGGGGTGCAAATTAAAGAGGGCTATAATCCCGATCAGTCTCTGCCAGGGATTGCATGTGCTCTTCCTTATGCCATGGGTTGCATGGTTGCACCTCCCCATCCCTCCCATGACCACAGGAGCCGGAGCCATTCCCACAGTCACTGTATAAGCACCCCTAAAGATGGTGTTTGTTACTGCTGTCATTTATGGTGACCAATTTTTACCTAAGGCTTTGCTGTTCAGAACAAGGCCCACTCACCCACCTGCCACCAGGCTTCCTTTGGCTGCAAGCTGTGTCTCTAGAGCCTGAACCTAAATGCAGTAAGACTTCAGCAGGCACCCAAACTACCTTAATTCCCCAAGGCAGCGAATCCCATAGCCCAAGTCCCTACACCTGTGACAGCATGCTGTTGGATCATTATCCCTGGCTGGGATAATGGCCCTTCCTGAGCATTACCATCTCCCACCAGGTGGGCACTCTGATAGTGGTTGGTGTGCTCAGGTGCCTGGCCAGCAATTCCTGGAGATAATGTGGCCCCTCAAAGGCTCACTGGGAAATCTTAGCTCGACAGCAGGCTGATCTCAGACTTTCTTTTCCCACTGTACTCAACACGACAGAGGTGAAGCCAGTTTCAGACTTTTGGGGGTCACAGCAGATTGGGATAAGCCCATGCCAGCTCCAGTAAAGTAAAAGTAAGCAAAACAGCTGGCAGCAGGTGAGTGGTGTATTTTTAAAGTTCCTGGGGGATGTTTGAAATGCACTTATCTTGATGCTTGTGGATAGTTTTAAAAGAGCTCCCTGGATTTGCTGTAGTCAGCTGTTTGCTTATTCTAACAAATAAATATGAGATGCTGCTCTTCAAGAAATTAAAGGTTAAATTTGGATGCCTTCCACAGGAAATGGAAGCATAAGGGTGAGTATGTGTTTTGAAATACGGATGTTACAATTCCCATTCTAGCTTGCAAAACAAACCCCAAACCCATACTATGTCACTTTAATGATTTATAAGCATGTCTTTAAAAAAAAAAAATCACTTATTAATTTCCTCGTGATGGCTCTCTGGTACACACATGAGGCTCAGCAGCGTGCTTGTTTCTCATGCTGCAGAGATTATTGCTTTTACCCATGGCCAGACTGTGGCTGCCCAGGAGCAGGTGTGTGAGTGAGGGGGAGGTGAGGCTGCTCAAAGCCTTCATCTCCTTGGGCAGGTATTCAACAAGCAGCAATCACAGTCTTGCCTCCTGCAGACATTTCAGAAAGAGCAGGCAAGACACACTCGTCGTGGTTCAAGTGGGGTAAATGCACTTCCCTCTGGCACTGCCCACTTAGGCTGGTTTGGAGACAGTCGTGCTGCATCTTGAGATGCATCAGTGAACTGCTCCAAGCACCGGGGTAGTGTTCAGCAAAGGAAATCAGGTGGCTCCTAGCACTTTCTGACTCTTTCCCCTTTAGTCATAGGAAGAGAAATTCTGCATTTCTGTTAATCTGAAAGGGCTGGCTGTTTTGAGGATATCTATATAGCCTGCTCCACTGATGAGGCCCTCTGACACCTGGAGCTCAAGTTCAGAAGGGCTGGACACCCAGGACTGTACAGGTGCTTCCAAGGTCTTTGATACTCAGAAAACCAAGAAAATGCAGCTATAGAAATTTTGCTAGGGAGGACAGGAACAGGTTCAAATACAGACATGCACATACAAGAGCAGAAGTGAAAGAAAAGGTTAAACTGAGATCAAGGTCATACAGCCATGGAATTATTAAAGCATCGACTAATCATTTAAGATTTACTCTGAACCACTCAGAAATGGAACAAATCAAAGGAAGGTATTTCTCAGTTTTGTTTGACTAATGCAAAATCTAAACCGTACTTAATATATCACTGGGTTTCAAAAACTTACCTGACAGCACGGTGTCTACTTCTTCTGTGAGATTTACTGCCCTTTAGAGCTGAAATATGCCAAGGGGGACCTTTAGCTGGTTATGATAAATGGCTTATGTCCACTGTCTTCACTGAGGCTATGGTATATTGGTCTGATTTTTTAATATCTGACCTAAAGAGCTAAAAAACCTTTGAGAACTTTGAGGCACTAAAACCTGCTTCTAAATGTGGGTACTGCAACAGTTTTTCTAAGGACTAAGAAATATTAAAGGGTCAAAGTATAAAATTTGAAAAATGTTGTGAATATTTCCAAAGACAGAAAACAACCCTCCCCCTCATCCCTGCCCTGAAACTGAAATTCTTCTCATTGAAATGCAGGTATATTTTTCGTGACTTATCCAGATTCCTTTTTGCAAGGAAAAAGTTGCTTTAGCGTAGATGCTAAAAGCTGGCCTTTCCCTTTAACATTCTGTGTGGAATCAAGTTACAGAGAATTAGAATTCAGCATCTTAGGAAAAGGCCTCAGCCCTCTCAGCATTGAATTGACAATGATTAACATCATTATTTCAATGATTGCCACTTCACCCACCTGACAGATACCCTAAAGGTTTTCTTCCGTCATATAACCACAGCTATACACCAAAAATGCTTTCCACTGTAGGAACAACTATCTGAAGATCATTTTCATTTCTCCTTTTCACGTACAACTGTTTACTCCATTCTCAGAGTAATGTCTTTAAAAAAATGTTGGTAAAAGCAGAAATGAAAGCAGTTGCAGAAAAAAAAAAAAAGGCTATTTCAATTTGGTTAAAATTGAGACTTTTAGTGTTAACTCTGGCTATGGAAAGCAACAACAGCCAGTCTCAGGGGCAGAAGAGTGAGGAAGAAGACACACTACACTTGTCACCAGGAGCGTTACTGGCTTCTACTAGGAGGAAACATCTGCCAAAACTTGGGCCAATCAGGGTAGAGTTAGCTTGATATAAAACCAATTCTATTCATCAATTTTTAAGGACTAGGCAGGGAAAAGTTACATTTTGATCTTGGAGCAGTTGCTGTGCCATAAAACTTCCTTGAGAATTGTTTTATATTTCTTCCGCAGTCTAAATGTTTTGATTACCACGGCAGTGTTTTCCCATGAGGCATATCTCAAAGAGATGTGGTGCCAGGACCAAGTGGGATGAGATTATAAAATATAAGAAGCTGGAACATGAGAAGTATGAAACTCAGCTGTGAAAATGTTTATTGGATAAATGTTTACCCTGGTGCATGCTCATATTTATTTTTCTTTCAAACCTTTGAGTTTCCTTACTGCTTCACTGAGACAATTAATTTTCTTTGGAAAACATGACATGGTTAATTAAACAGGTGAGATAAACTAGTTTCTCATCTGTCTGCAGATTCAAAGATTCAGTTGCAATTTACGAAGAATATATTACAGTTGTCAACATCATGTGAATCCTGGACTGTGTGAAAATGATAAACACATGAATGCTGTAGGAAATATCCCTTAGAAACCTGAAACCCTTTAGAAACTCATCAATGCCAGTCCTCTGTTGTTCCAGGTGATCACAGCACACTGTGCTTTTCATGAACGGCTTGTGCTTCGTCTTATAAATACCTAAGGCTTTTGCTCTTTTTTTCTTCCTCTAGACTCTGAAATCTCACTATGCTGATGGCCGGGGAACAAATTCAAAATCCCCTGGCTGTTTCTTTTTGTACTAAAGTTGTTTTTAGCTTTTGTAGCCTGTCTTCATCTCTGATTTTTATTGTCATGATATTTTTACAAAGATGCTCTCTTAAGTCTTCACCTGCTAGCCAGAGTAGTGCAAACTTGGGGGGGCATATCTTTGTAAGGAGGCATGTGTGCTGACTTTGCTCTTGTGAGCCAGCCCTGCTTGGCCCACACAGCATGGCCAGTGCATCTTCCCTCTGGAACTCAGCCCAGCTCTGGTCTCACAGTTCCTACCCACTAGCAGGCAGCATCAGGGGCCTGAAGATGTGCTGGAGGAAGAAGCTAAAAAACACTGGTCTGGCTGAACAGAGAGCTTTGGCTGAAATTCAGGGGGAAAAAAGAGAGTTTATAACCTTTGGAAGAAGGGGCAGGCAGCAGGGAGAAATTTAGAAAGGCCAAAGCCCAATGAGAACTTAATCTGGCTACTACTCTAAAAGACAAGAAATGTTTCTATAATTACATTATCAAGAAATGGAGGGCTAAGGAGAATCTCCATCTTTTATTGGATGCACGGGTAAACACAGTGACAAAGGATGAGGTAAAGGCTGATGTATTTAATGCCCTCTTTGCCTCAGTCTTCCACAGTAAGACCAGTTGTCATCAAGGTACCCAGCTCCCTGAGCTCTCTGGAAAAGGGAGACGGGGAAGAGAATGAAGCCCCCATAATCCAAGGGGAAATAGTCAGTGATCTGATACACTGAGACACACAAAACCCTACAGGGCCAGCTGGGATCCACCCAAGGTTACTGAAGGAGCTGGAAGAGGTGCTCACTGAGATGCTTTCCATCACTTACCAGCACCCCTGGCTAACTGGGGAGGTACCAGTTGACTAAGGGTTAGCAAATGCAATGCCCACCTACAAGAAGGGCCAAAAGGAGTATTTGGGGAACTACAGGCCTGTCAGCCTGACCTTGATGCCAGGGAAGGTTATGGATCAGCTTATCTTGAGTGTCATCATATGACATGTGCAAGACTACCAAGGGATCAGGCCCAGCCAGCATGGCTTTATGAAAGGCAGGTCCTGCTTGACCAATCTGATCTCCCTCTATGACAAAATGACCCACTCAGTGAAGGAAGGAGAAGCTGTGGATGTTGTCTACTTGGACTTTAGTAAAGCCTTTGACCCTGTCTCCCACAGCATTCTTCTGGACAAATTGTCTGCTTTTGGCTTGGACAGGTGCACTCTTTGGTGGATAGAAAACTTTCTGTATGGCTGGGCCAGGGAGTGACGGTAAATGGAATTGCATCCAACTGGCAGCCAGTCACAAGTGGTGTTCCCAGGACTCAGTATTGGGACCAGCGCTGTTTAACCTTTATCAGTAATTTGGACAAGGGGATTGAGTGCACTCTCAGTAAGCTTGCAGAGGACACCAAGTTGGGCAGGAGCGTTGATCTGCTGGAGGGCAGGAAAGCTCTGCAGAGCCTGTCTCTCCTGGACAGGCTGGATCAATGGGCTGAGGCCGGTGGTGTGAGGATCAACAAGGCCGAGTGCTGGGTCCTGCCCTTGGGCCACAACAACCCCAGGCAGCGCTACAGGCTGGGGGCAGAGTGGCTGGAAAGCTGACAGTGGAAAAGGGACCTGGGGTGCTGACTGGCAGCGGCTGAACGTGAGCCAGAGTGTGCCCAGGTGGCCAAGGAGGCCAATGGCATCCTGGCCTGTAGCAGGAATAGTGTGGCCAGCAGGAGCAGGGCAGGGATTGTCCCCCTGTAGTAGGCACTGCTGAGGCCATACTTTGAATCCTGTGTTCAATTTTGGGCCCCTCAGGATAACAAAGACATTGAGGTGCTGGAGCAAGTTCAGAGAAGCACAGAAAAGCTGGTGAAGGGTCTGGAGCACAAGTCCTGTGAGGAGCAGCTGAGGGAGCTGAGGATGTTTAGCCTATAGAAAAAGAGGCTCAGGAGAGACCTTATTGCTCTCTACACCTTCCTGAAAGGAGGGTGTGCTCAGGTGGGGGTCGGTCTCTCCTCCCAAGTAACAAGCAATAGGATGAGAGGAAATGGCCTCAAGCTGCACAAGGGAAGGTTTGGGGTAGATATTAGGAAAAATTTCTTCACTGAAAGGGTTGTCAAATGTTGGCACAAGCTGCACAGGAATGATACTATGATTATAAACCCAAGGCCTCACAAAAATAGCTTCCAAAAATAGCACTTCGACAGTGAACTTGGGCTTGTATTATCTAGAAGACAAATCTAGAAAATGGTACAGAAATTGCCTGATGGGGCCATATAGATGACTTCAAGCTCACTGAGGCAGACTGTTACTTCCTCTGTTTTTGCCTTAAATGTAGAATCATGTGGCCTTGATCAGTGGCCTTTTGGTGCTACTATGATCTAAGAGTTAAGTATTAACAGCTTCAAACAGCAGGGAGTTTTAAACCATGCTATACTATCTATTGTACTAAGAAAGGCCAGTGCAGTTAGCTTCATTTATGTCAGGAGGGACTTAACGTGATCGAAAAGGCACTCATCTGGGTGGGGAATGAGATGAGGATACTCTGGCAGTGAACTTTCTCTGCTACATCTAGTGGTAAGATGTTCTCCTCTTTACCTCTCATTAGTCACTCCAGACTTTCTTTCATCATTTTCCACACAGAAAGATCAAGCAACTATGTAAATTCTTTACATTTGACTATCGTTTAATGCATGTTTTATTTTACTGTTTTTAATGTGTTATTGGTAAACAAGCATTACTCTTTGGCTAAATATTATGTTTTGTCTAGGGATACTTAAGTCTCAGTTATTTGTGGAATGTTCCTATATTCCTTTGGGCAGTCAGTGCATGACTCACAATTATTTAATATCTTTTTGGGAAAAAATATCTCAGATCACTTTTATGCATCTTTTACATAGCTGTTAAATATTATAGGACATACATACTCGCTTTAACACCACCACATCTGCAATTGTGGTTGAAAGTAAGAGATTCTTTCTATAGCAACCAGTGCATGTTCAGTTTTTTGTTTTAAAATACCAAGAGCCAGATTTTGCTCTCAGATCCTCAGTAGTTTTTTTCTGATTTTCTTTTTTCTTGAGAGTGAATAAAGTTCTGATACTTTTCCACTACACGTGTCTCAATCTTATTTTGGCAGCTTTCTGAAACAAATGGTTTGCTGATTTTTCTCTAAATCAAAAATGTATTAATGGATCTTCAGAAGGGGATGTGCTTTGAATGAATCTGGACAGAATTAGTGACGATGAAATGTTTACTGCAGTACATTCTTTCTGCAAAGCCTTTAGAACTAATTCCAAATGCATACACGACTGCGGACTTTTAATTGGATAATTCTTGCCTGTTGACTTTCTTCCAGCTTCATCCTGTAAGGCAATGTGTGTCAAGATTTCAGAGTCACTTGCATATCTGTGTATCCCTATTTTTCATCCGTATGTGTAAACAACTATTTGCCCATGCAAAATGGGTCCTTAGATGTGCAAATACTTGATCTTCTTGCATAAATATTTTTTGTAAGCAGATCTGTTTACAGGAATGCTTACATAAAATACAGATATGTTTGAAATTAAATGAAATACAATTAAGTACTGATCTATTTACATGAATGACTATGTACACAAAAAAAAGAGGGCCTTTAACTCTGGGGACTTCTGTCTCATATCACTGTATTTCTTTTTGTCTGTGAAACTACCTCACTAATAAAGTAGTTTTAGCAGTGAACCCAGCAAATACACTGATAAAACATCTATGCACATGTTTAACTTTAGTGAAGCTTAAGCAAGGTTAAGCACGTGAGTCAGAATTGGACCAGCATTTAGATCCAGAGCTCCATGTTTTCCCATGCTTCCTAATTTCCTACACTGCAACAGAGCAAAATTTCAATGGAAATCGTTTATAAAGGATGCAGCTTTAGGTGTTGTCAGATATATTTTATAGCCAGATTCCTTATGTAGTCAAAGCTGGTCTGAGTAAGGGCTGAGAAATTCAAACACATGCCATGCACTGTATCTAGCATTTCCATAGTTATTAAGGAAATGGTGATCCTATTGATCTGCACATTAGCTTGCAGTTCTCCAAAAATGAAGTCTGTGACATTTACTTCTCCAGAAAAATTTGTGCATTGGCCTTTGCATGTTATTTGACAGCACAAATACTTATGTTTAATTTAACTGACCAGCCCATTAAGTGGGAATCACATTATTCACGAATAATCAATGTTCAGCTGGTGGTCCAGGGTCTGAAGAACATTACATTTGTCCTCATTTCAAACTGGGATGGATAGTTATTGTAAAGCAATATTGCAGACGATTAGTTACCGAGTGTTGTTTTGGTCAAAGCCTAGCCCTGAGCAGGGGGCTGAGAAACCATTTTTTCCCTGGTATTAAGGTGTCAGAAGGGAACTTGCACTCCTTGAATAATGATCTTTCCCATAAGTTAGTGGTGCACAAGACAACTGGTCTCTTCTAGAAGTCTTTGGGAAATAGGGGAAGTGTGCAGTGTGAGGGAGGGAGAGTCCCTGAGTCCCTGTGACTGCTTCAGTTGGGTTTCAGGTATGGTGTAAAAAGGGTAGGGCAAACCTCTGCCTTCTGTCATCCACACTGTGGTTCTCTTCCAAGCTTTTTGGTTTTGTGTCTGTGCTTCCCACCCCCCACTCTTCTTCGTATTATCATTACAAGATGAATGTGGGAATTCAAGATCTTGGCCCTGGAGCCTGAAATTTGTTGGCTGTACTGGACCAGGCAGGGCTGAAGATATTTCACAAACTTACAAAGAACCAAGAACTCCTGAATGGTTTTATAATTTTTGATGGTGATTTTAATGGCACTTAAAATTAGAAGTAAGCCTCATGACACTGTTCCATAAGAAAAACACAATACTTCTGGTTAGAAATATTCTAATTTTCCATTTACATGACAAGTTTGTACCTGTTTTTATACCAAGTTTTCTCCTTTGCTCCACCCGCCATATTTTTGCTGATTCATATGTGATAGATTAATTTATTTGTACTTCAGATACAGTTTTCATGTCATTTATATATATGTACAGTATGCTCAGCCTTCTAAAAGTATAACTTTTTCTACAACTTTAATTAGATTTGGTTTCTTTTGCAAATATTTTATTACTATTTTCTTTCAGTTCTGACTTGGCAAAACATCTGTGCATTTGGCCCACTTTTTAAAAAATGTATGAATTTTTCTGTGCTAAATGGTTTAATTCCCTGTACACTTCCAAAATACCACTTAGAGAAAACCATCCACAAAGACAAAGTCTGTTATTTAGCAGCAGCGTTTAAGATAGCAGAGATCAGCTTCCATGTGGACAGAGCCTTCGGATCAAACAGGAGGAACGGGCTAGGAGATTGTATGACTGTGAACAGATGAAATCATGTGACGGGCTTTATTGCTGGTGAAATCTGTTTCCACTTGCTGCCACCCACTAATTTGACAATAGATTGCATCATGTGGTTGCAGCAACTGAGATGAGTAGCAACCATTTTAAAATGCTTTCCTTAAAGGGGAAAACACCCTACTAAAGCAGCGGAACAGAGAGGCAGTGCTGTGAGCACATTTTAAATTTTAGATAAATGCAGTTATGTTTGCTGCAGTATATGAAATTTAACATAACCCAAGTATTCGGTGAGGAGCTATGTATTAGCCAAAATTTGTTTATTGAGAGATTTTTCTTAGTGGACAAAAACAGCTAGGAGGTTTGTTAACAGTACTTTAGCTCATCTTAGAATTGCAATTACCACCTAAGTGCTGTATGGGAAACACACAACATTTTTCAAAGCAGAAAAATAAATAATAATGAACCCTTAGCTTAAAAATGCAATTCTCTCTGTGTTCTTTTCTTGTAAAGAAAAATCTACATTTCAAAGGAATATTTTCTTACATATGGAAATGCTTATTTTCTAGCTACTGAAGATCTGCCAGGAAATATTAGAGAATATCATGTTCAGAGTTTTAGAAGGCAAATTGCTTCTGCATACGCTGTATCTAGCAGACAGCTTTATGGTGCTCTTTACCTGTCTGTCATAACATCATCAGTTTTTCCAAAGTACCTGAAGCCTTTGAAAGTTACGGAGTGTAGCAGTATACCTTCACATGACACATGTATTTAGCAATGCTAATCTGATTAGCAAGTAAATACAAACTACAGTTTTACGTGCTTTAAACCCAATAATTAAATGTTCTTTTATGGAGGACAAAAACAACTTCGAAAGTAAAAACTGGCTTCAGCGTAAGAAGATGAATTTTAAAGAGCACTAATCAAAGCACACTTATCATGGCTGTGCACCTTTAAAAATAAATTTCAGATGGACTTTATTGTCTTAATCTATATCTTATGGAAGCAAGGAGAGCCACCTTAGCTGTGGAAGATTTGGCTTTTTAGATATAAACACTGACTTTAAAACATCTCAGCAGCATTTTCAGATTGTCACAGTGAGCAGAAACATCCATGTTGTCAGCCAGATGGGAAATTTCATATGCGTTTCTCAAACCAGTTAATTTTCTTCTTCAGTGCAGAGAAGCCAAGAGCTAATGCTGAGGTCTGGGACATACTTTCAATTGCTTTTTGTGTCAAATTCCATGCACCCAGAAAGCCTTACTCTTTTATTTCTTTGTTTGGTTTTATTTTAGAGAGAAACCAGTGCATTTCTGGCAGTTTATTCTCAATCTGGCTTAAACCATTCTAGCATTCTGATGGAAAAAAAATTTCTTTGAAACTGTCAGAATAATTTGAAAAACTGATTCAGAAATAAAAATGGAGTTCTCCTTCTCCTTAGATTTCATATTGAGACAAATTTTAACTGCTTGAGTAAGAGCTGCAGAAATGCCCTGTGGTCCTTGAGGAAATTTTCATCACTGCATTTACCACTTATTTGGTGTACCCCTTGTTTTAACAAATCACACAAGAAAAGTGTTCTCATACCTCTGTCTGTTTGGTGTTTGGTTTCTTTCCTTACCAGTACATTTTTTCACTTGCTTTTTCTTCACTCCACATAATAGAGTCAAGATCAGTTTTATTTATTGGGTCAGCATGATGCAAATAAATCTCTGCTGTTGGTTACTGCTTCATGCCTGCAAGAGAGCAAGCCCAGCCCCCCTGCCCCTGCATCTGCTAACCAGGGAGGGGCAGCCACCCTGGGGAGATCTCCTGAAGGCAGCCATGGCCCAGGGCAGCTTTTCAGAGAAGGAGGAAAATTAATTCAAACCCAAAGCTTTTTGAGGAGATGGTTCTTGAAGGCAGGGGTGAGGAGTCAAGGGAAGCACCAAGTGGGATTTGAATATGAAGCACGTTGAAACTGTTTCCTGGGAGTGCAACCATTGTAATGCACTTGGTGTTCACACTCAAATTTTAAAAACAGATTTTAACAAAGTTAAGAACAACAAAATTTCCTGATATTTAATAGATATGAAAGCACATTTTTGAAAAGCAGCAATAGAGGAAGACCATCACAGGTTTGGAAATTATGAGAAAACCTTAAAAACATCTAGGTTTTATTTTTTAATCAATACAACCAGAAATCCTGTGTGGAAGACCAAACAAAAACAATACCCCCCTCCCTAACTGCTGTTTCTACATGTTGTCATGAGTGGGTTTTGAGCAAATGAAACACAATTGCAAGGGCAAAGAAAACATGGGATTTCTTACTCCACATGAAATTACTTGTGTTCACAAAGAGGAATTGTGGCTGTCTTACAGAAATGCCACCACACCAAATATATTTAAGAAATGATTGACAGCTTGGTGATAGCTTTATCTGCAGTGCACCGTGTTGTGTGCTTCCACAATGCTACCAGTTTTGATGGTAATGATTAGTAGGTGTGTAATTCAAAGCAATACCAGCATTAACCTCGCTCAGCTTGGCATCCAGACAATGGAGGAAAATAAGGTGTAGGTTTCAGTCTGGTAAAAGACCCATGGAAAACTAGAGAACAAAACAACGTACTAACTGTCTTTTAATTAATATTCAAATGAATGTTCAAATGACTGTTAAAGAAATAAAGATTTTTCGTATTCTATCATGAGATCCCTATGCACCAGGTTAAACAGCACAGCTGTTGAGATGACTGTGATTCAGTTTTATTGTGGGTGGGCTAACCTCAAAAGATGCAGCAGGTCTTTTCAGTTCACAGAGGGATAAAATTACCTGTATGCTTTTGCAACCTCTATTCAAACCTCTTGCAAGCCAATGGAACTTCCACTCATGCTTATAAAGCTAGCCATGTGTAGAAGGATTTTTAGGACCAGAACATAAAGTTTGCCCCAATTCCTAACCTAGAAACAATATTAATTCTGTCCCAAGTAACACTGGGATGTAAGTGCTTTTGGGAAAAAAAAAAAAAGTAAGCGTGGAAGAAAGGCAGTTATGTCTTCAAATCACCACAAAAACTCTTGCAAGAGAAATTTTGGAGATTCTTTGGCAGTAAAAAATGTGTTGCCTTTATTCACTATCACTTGTTTTTCATGATGAATGCAGCAATGTGAACCTCATGCGTATTTTTTTGCTAAGATTTTCATCCTTTACAGGTCTTTATACTCAACAGTCCTATGAGATTCAGCACTATTGCTATGGCTTTTCAAGGATGTGTACAAAGCCTGAAAATGTTGGCTTGGAACTCTACTGGAATTTGCATACAGCCTTGCTGATTCAGTTTATTCAAAGTTTATTCAATTTTCAACTTTGCAGTTGGTTTGCTTCGCTTTTGCCTTTTTGGGGTGCATGTGATCCTTCTGACATGTCAGGTAGGTGCTGCGGCCTTCCCCTCCCACTGTCTCTGCATGGAGCTCCCATGGACCTAGCTCTGACAAGTATCCTTTAGCATCATGAGGAAATCTTGTTCCTCTCAAGGACTGCAGGGCCTTTGGGTCAGGTCCCACAAATCCTTTCATTCAGATTCCTAATTCAACCAGATGTGAAACCCTACATAGCACAAACTATACCATTACTCAGGAAAGGATTGGTGGAACCTTTTCCACTTTGCAGACAGAGACACAGGTCCCCTTGCTCTTGTGGCGCTGACAAAAAGAGGGTGATCCAGGCAGGAGCTGGCATTCAGCAGCTGCTGCAGGTATCCAGTGCCCAGCTGCATGGGAGTGAGGGGCCTTTCTGAGGTGCTGAGAAGAGCCCCACACAGTCTATGGTGCAAGTACAGGACCATTATCTAAGGGTGGGCTTTTGAGCTGTGGAATGCGGTATTCCCAGGACTGGGTACTGGACCCAGCCCAGCCTCTTTGTCTAAAGGCAGCCCAACAAGGCTCAGGTGCCAAAGCAGAGGCAGTGAGATGAGGAAGGGAGGAAGGTTGCAACCCTTCTCAGTCATTGTCAATCTGTTTGGTATGAGGAAAAAGTACAGAAAAAGTTGACATCACTGAGACTCTCAAGACCTTTAAGACAGCTTTGCTTCAGGGAACTGAAAGGACTGAAAGTCACTGACTGATTCAGTGAACTGTTCTAAGGTAAGAATTTAGGAGATACTTTGATTTTTTTTTTTCTTTTTCATTTCACCTTTTGAGCAGCTAGACAGAAATGGCAGTGATGAATCATTAGGGTATTTTGCTCATTAACCTGGGAAGCTGCATGACTTATTGAAAAGTCAAAAAAAGACAATTTGTCAGTGTGTACAGATGTTTAGATGCTATTGCAATGCTAACTGTTGCTCTTAAGGTCTTGGCCTCTGTAAAAAAGACTCTCACTTCTGACTCATAAGGACCTGGACTGTAATGAAGAATGATTCTCTGTGCCAATGAGAGGCAGTAGAAGAAAGAATGATAGCCAGACAAAAAAGATAGTGGAAATTACATTATTAGGTTAGATGTTAAGTGGGCTCTAAAGATTTAAGCTTATGACTGCTGATTGTTGTTTAACAAGATGGTTATGAATGTTTATAAAGGAGACAAATTCCATTGAGTGGAAGAAGAACGACTTAGGAAATATAAGCACAAAGGCACTTGCCCAAACCTCCCCAAGTCCTGTGTAGATGGTGGGAATGAGAAGGGCTGGACAGCAGGAGATGCTTTCCTAGTGTGTAGAATGTGACCAATAATAACTGTTAAGAACTTTTACTAACTGTACTGAGGAGCTGCATATTCACAGAACTGTTCTTTATTTTTTTCTTCTTGTTCATTTTATCCCTTACTTCTTATTTCTCATTTTTAAGGGGAACCCCCCCTTGTCTACATACCAAAGTGAAACTCCATTTTTCAACAAACTAATTTCTAAAAAAATGGGAAAATTCTGGTTGTTCTGATCTGCATCAGAGATCATTGCAATTACTCCTGGTACTCCTCATCATTCACTAGTGGTGCATGAAAAGGACAGTTTTGCAGTTTATGCTATCATTCTTAGCAGAAAGTACAAGATGCTGAAGTGTGGAAGATACTAGGAAGAAGAAATTGTCTACAAAGCATAATGACTGATGTACGTCATTCTTTGCAAACTTTTATTCATAGTATTTTGAAAGAGTTCAACTTGCTTTGGAGAAACTGGGTAACAGTTAATTTACTGTTGGTATAATTCACTTTATTTCCATTTCTTCCCTTAAAATCTCATGAATTCTCTTTCAAACCCTGAGTACCATGTGGCTTGAAAAGTGTCATCAAATACATTTGCAGTGGTAGTTCCTCTTCTTCCTTCCATGTTTGCTTTGACATTTTTTAATATATTTTTAAGGGTCTGGATAGTAGCTTGTGTCAAGTTCAAATTACTGTGCATGGATGATTCCTTTGAACTCACAAAGTTGGAAACCACAGTGGGGCTTTCAAAGCCAAACTGATCATGACTATCCCAAACCTTCAAGATGAAAAGTACAGCCACTGAAATGCTGCAAAAGCAACAGTGTATTTGTAGTATTTTTAATGGAAAATGGCTTGTAGAGGGGCAGGTAATGTCTACAAAGGAGTGTCTACACAAGGGTCATAGCAGTGGCCTTGTATTGTTGGAAGAACTGGTCTAACCTGACTAGCAGAAGTTCTGGATTTTATCTGGCTTCAAAATTAAGTGTGGATGAAGGCAAGACCTATTTCATTTTTTAGTTTAAACAACAACAAAAAAATCTCGGTTCTGTGTCTGCAAGGTTGTGTTTCTGTAAAACAACCATGTTTACCTGTCTTGAAGATTATCACATTGAAAGGTGTGATTTGTTCAGAGAGCACTGTAATGGGGCCGGATAGGTACCATCCATAAACAGAGACTTACTTTTAAAAACATTTTTTTACTGACAAGTAATGGCTGCTCAGTTTACTGTTTCCAGCAGCTCCAAACAGCTGGCGTTGCTTCAATTATAGTGAGCAGGACCTCCTTTCTGTTACGAGGCAAAAGAGCCATCATATTTTTCTATAAAGAAAAAGAGGATGGGTAAGATATAATTATTATTATTATTATTTGCAAGATTGTGAGAAAGGGCAGGTTACCAACCTTGAGATGGTGCAGACCTCACTCTTACCGTTTATGAGGTTGCCTGCACAAAGTCTTGCTCAAATCAATGGGCTTGAAAAAGGAGTAAAATCACTGCAAGTCTGGTTACATTTTGGGTTCTGTTGATTAAGAGAGCTGTAATGTACATTTGATTAAATGGTACATTACAGCCTCAAAGCTCAGGAAAACCACTAAGTCATCATCCTATCTGTCATTCCTGGGCTGCTTTGAACCCAAGCGTGCCCTGCTTACATGAATTAGAGTTGATAGAAAGGACTGACCCGATTTATGAGGGACATGCAACCCACAATATAGAGAATACAGAGTACTGTAACCACTCCCTCCTCTGTCTCAACATGCCCATTTTCCTACTGATTCTGTGGGCTGTGGAAACAGAAGCTTCTACACCAGTTGTAAAGCTGGTTGAAAATGTGAGCTTCTGTGAAAAAAGATGTGCACATGAACCATTTCTTGTTTTTTCCTCTAACTGGGAGAATTGTTTCACCTGGGACTTTCCTCTACGTTCAACTCCTGTACCCATTTCAGGCAGCACATAGAAGCCTTGCCTGGTCATATTATTTTGCCTATGAATTTGTCAGGCTTAACTATAAATGACAACAATAGCATGCCATGATAGCTATTAACCTGCCAAAAGTAGGATTTCTTACTGTTAAATTAAAATTAAAAAAAAAAAAAAAAACAAGAATCAAGATGCAGTTACATTATGTTTGCTTGAACTTTCCTTAATGTTTCAATTCAGCATTGAGTTCTTTTGATGAATGACAAATTAATCACCATGTTACAAAAATAATACCATGAGAATCCCACAGCAAGCAGAAATCTTTTCTTGCAGAATATTTTTCCTGTGATGCATTGTAGCATTTTTTCCTAACACATACCTGTTACACACCTGAGAAGTGTATAACTCCTAAAGAAGGTTGTACCGTTATTTACAAATTAAATGTGTATTAATTGAAAGCAGCATCTGAGACTAGAAATAACTTAAGCATTGGCAATTTCTAGGAGGTTATCTCAACACCTATTTTTCTGTTACTAATGAAAAAGTCTTGTTGTTACCATAGAAACTGGCATATCTCTACCTACACTTCTCAAAGAAACACACCAATACACTAATTTTTGTATGTGTGTGTGTATGTCTGTGTGTCCCACCAAGTGCTTGAAGGTCATCCTGAATCCTGTTAATAAGTGGGGAAAGAAATGAAGCAGTATTAAGTGACAGTTTATTGACATCCAGCCTGAAAATCAAGCTGATAGACAAACCTCACCAGAAAAAGTTGTTCTGCAGTTCAGAGAAAGGTCCCTATCCTGCCAGCTACTTTGTGTTTCCCAAATCCCCCGCACCCATGAAGTTATTTTGGGTTGGGATCAATTTATCCTTGCAATGAACTTTTCAAAAGATAATAGTAAAGAAGGAAAGGTTTGGGGTTTTTTTCCAGAAATGCTCATTTGAAAGAAATTTCCATTTGCTATTAACGGGTCAGATCAATAATTCACATCACTGTTTTTAATTTTATGCACAAATATCAGAGTAGTAAATTTTTCTTTATTTCCTTTTTGGTACAGTTTCCACCTTCATTAGAGAAAAGTTAATGCATCACAACCACTCTGTGCTCTGGAAGGAAATTATTTTAGCTGGCAGAAGTGAGACAGTTAAATCAGGTCCCTGTTTAATTTTTACTAATTCTGTCGTTCTGCTCGTCACTTGGATACCATCTTGACGGAAGGGAGAATGCTCAGGTTGTTGCTATGTAGAGTGCAAAGGAAAACATTTACAGCAGAACCATCAAGTAAATAAATACAGCTACATCTTTAAATAAATGTTTGTTTCTTTTTTGTCTCTTACTTCTAAAACACATACAGCCTCTATCTTTTCATGGCTCCCCATGTGCTATTTGTATGATCCCCAGATTCCGTTCTATAAAGTGCTGGGTTGCTTATGTCAATTTAAACATATTTTGATGAGACAAAAGGAAGGGAATTTTTATTTTGAGGACTTACTTCTTCATATATTGAACCAATGAAGCACAATTATAGCTAGAGTTGGATTATAGTCTGGACTCAGTAAACTTTAAGGATTTTAACAAGCTCTAACTTCCAAGGATAACTAAAAATTACACTGCAGCACAAAACCCACTCAGCAACAAATCTGTCTGGGCATTACAAATAGATTTTAATTTATGAATGTACTTAAGCATATGAACTTCATAAATTTCTCTTCCTCATCAGCTTACAGAGGGATTGCATGTTATGGTTTGCTAAGAAATGCAATATTGGCCACGTATAAACTAGAGTGACAGAGAAGGAAAAATCAGTTGGAAAAGTTTTTCAGTTGGAGTTTTGAGGAGACTGTTGGGGTAGAGATCCGAAAGCAACCTTTTTCATCTGTACTTGCAATGAAAGGGAAAAATACTGCTCTCTAATGCTGCCTGCATGACCTTGGCATGTCTGTACAAAAAGCCCTCAGGGATATGCAAGTAGTGAAATATCATAGAATTTTGAGACTAAAAAATGTGTTTATATGAAGTTACCAAAGAAATTCAATTGAGTTCTGTAGCCCCAGAACTCAACTGAATTTGTGTTTGCTATTTTCTTTGTTTTTCTCGCGAAGTCTTGTACTCCTTGAGAATCATGGAAAGGAGGGAAGGATGTGAAGTGGGTGAGAATAGAGCTGCACGAGACTTACTAATCTCCAAGTGAGGGCTTTAAAAGATTTTTTTGCTTAGGTAAAAGCTGAGAACAACCTGACAGGCCAACAAAGCTAACAAAAGGTCTTGGTCTTACTGTGGCAAATGTTGGAGCACCTCACAGTGAGTACTATCCTAGGACACTCTTAGGGTTCACAGCTTTGAATGGACTCCAGCTAGGGAGTGGAAAGGTTTTTTATATACTAAAGCTAACTGAAATCTCAAATGCTGTCTCCTTCTTGGATTTAGGATGCAGTCTGCAGCCTGCAGCTTCACACTGCTGAATGAGTAGCAGTCAAAACTTAAAGCTCTCCAAGGTTTATGTACCTGAACTCCAGAAGGTGACCATGGCAGCCTTCAGTGTACTAGAGGACTTACTCAGGGAACAGGAAACTGGGTTTTATGTCAGATAGTGCTTGAATTCACAACACTCCCCATAAGGTGTATTTTGAACCATCAAGCTGTATATAACAACTGAACTAGTTTCCATGTCACCATAATGCAAAGATTTTAACTTGGATGTTTTCCCAATCATTTTAGAATGGCAAATTAAATAAAAGTAGTATGAATCTAAGTATTTTGATATTGATGAGTTTGTAGCATTTGCAGAAAAACATTAATTAGTTTTTTTTTTCCAAGTTTTTATGTGAGTATAGGTTTTACAATGTAGCAATTTGGCTGATATTTTGGACCTAAAAACTTTCCCAAACACAAACTTACATCCAATGGAAACAGTCAGGTTACACCTTATTTCATGCTTCAACCATGCAAAACCATTAAGTCTGCTATAGTGTTTCAGCACAAACCCATAAATCACCTTGAGAGTAGTTGAAAGGCCACAGAATTAGTGACCCTACTCTTAAGTTTTGAATTCACAGCAAAACTGCAAAACAATTAGCTTTCATCTTAGACTTTTTGTGCAGGTCTCTTCAGACATTGGCCCTGTTCTTTAACTGTATCCCTGCATCTTCCCATATTTAAGAGAAAAAGCTTTGAGTAAACAAAAGCCACAAAGAGAAAATAGGCATACACTGTATGAAAAGGGCTGTTTGTGATCTGTCAGAACGTGATTAACCTAAAATTAAATTAGTAATCCCAGTCTTGTACTATAATTTAGGACATCTCAGTATGAAAAGTGAGTGAATAATTTTGAAGAAAATTGTATTTTCTCTTTCAGAGAGTGTCTTGAACAATTGAATACAGGAGAAATAGAAACACTCTGGAAACACCCCAGTCTGTTCCACCAGCAATGTCACAAGGCAGTCAGGTCAGAGAATATCTCACTTGGATGTAGAAGAACTGACTTGTATTTTGAGCAGCTGAAGATTGATTTCAGTATGTTTGTCTCTGGGGATTGCATTTTTAGCATGTTAGAATACGTTACTCTGAGTGTACGTGCAATTCAAATATGAGTCACATTTGTTTCAATACATATATGCCATCTTCATGTAACGTGAGCAGCAGCAAACAGGAAAAAAAATACATTTTTGCATATGTATGTGTTTGAACATTGTTTAGACATCCCCAGAAATGGAGTATAAAAGTCTCCAAAATATTCTGTTCTACCCCACAAGGAACAGATTAGAGTTGTTAACTGAATCTGTTCACAGTGAAAACACACACTCTGGATGCCCAGTTGTAAAGACAGAAAGCCTGATTCATTCCTGTTAAGCAGAGATGTGGAAGAAATCCATGTTGCCGTCCATGTGTGGATAACAACCATTTCCTTATCCTAGCCATCTTGTACTTTGGCTGATGGGGATTATACATTTCAAGTATGTTGTTATGCCAGATTGTTGTGGCATAATCAAGTCCCTAAAATTATATGAAAATTTTTGAAGCTGAAGGCAGAAGACCCTGTTTTTACAAGGTTGAACCAGGTAGGGAAAGATTCTTCCAGTCAAGCAGTATTTGCCTTAACTAGAAAAAATTACTGTTTGCTTAATTTTTTTTGCATTTAACCAAAGGCAAACTGTTGTTAACAGATGCTGGTTGGCTGCAGGATGGCGGCTTGAGAGCATGTTAGTAAATATTCTTGACAACAAACTTTTTTAACATAGTCAAGAGAAACCTTTAGTGCAGCCAAAATATCTGCAGAATTCACTCAACATGCTCAGATGTAAGTCATCTTCTGTTTCTTTACAAGCAAAGAAACCACACAGTAAAAAAAGCTAAGCAAAAAAAAACCTGCAAAAAATCCTTCAACAGTGTGCATTTGACTAAATAATGTAGTTTTCTCCATAAGGTTCAACAGTGGAAAACTGTTGCATAATATTTCATTAGGTCTATGTATTTCATAAATTTTAGTCAGTTGCATAAGATGAATCAAACATATCAGCAAATCCTGCTATAGGATAGTTAACAAAAATAAATGAACCTGTTATGATTTGAATGGAATATACCTGCTTTTTGTGTTGTACTGGTACACAAATTGCTTATCTGGAGAGAGAAATTATTTGCCATCAGGCCCATAATAAAAGTGTCTGAATCATGCTCTACTGCTAGTATAAAACACTATGACCTTGATTTTGGGCATGGGCTTTATCTTGGGAATATTCCCACAGAAACTGAGGAAAGCATGAGAAAAGATAGGCAAGTCTGTACAGTGCCAATGTAAATTAAATGAATTTTTTCAGACTTGTGAGAAACTCTGAATTTCATAGCAATTAACTTAAGCATTACCAACACTATGTCTATGTGTTCAGATATGCATTTAAAAGACTTTCTGGTAGCAGAACATTATATGTCTTTAATGTGTGTCCATTGATATCTTAGCTGGAGATTTTAAAAAATGCCACTGAGTCTCCTTGGGATTTGCATTCCTAAATTTTAGAGTACAGACTGATTTTAGAGTACAGACTTGAAAATCATCATCATCTTTTAATTGAAGATAGAAATTAAAATTACCAGCTTACATACTTGCTCCTAAATATGTGTCAGGGAAGGTGTCTGCACCTTTTCCACATTTAGTTGAGTAACCTAAAGTTTACAATCAAGGGCTTAAAAAATTATCTATATTGCTAATGCTTTTAACACATGAAAACAGTGTCTGTAGTATTGTACAGCAGGCTATCTGATCAGTGGAGTGTTGAAAATATGTGCATAACACTAAATTTCTCAGGAAGTCTATCCAAGGTAAAGGGAACAAATAACGCAGTGTGATGAGTCACTAACAAATGTTTTAGCAGAGGTGAAACTGCATTATGCCAGCATTTTGTTAGTAAGAGCGGTGCATCTTCATTTTGTGCTTATTCTGCAATGTTAGTGGAAAAATATTTCCACTACAGGGGCAGTGAGCATATGTAATGCAAACATTTTGACAGTGAATGTAAACAGCTTTCCTGCATTTTAAACCATTAAATCAAGGACACAAATTTCCATGGTTTTCAAGATTGCAATCTTCGCTGACTATAGAGAAGATGGTGTTGCATCTGTTTTGTGTTTATAATTGCATGCTACATTGTGCCACTGTGACTGAATTTTAATAAACACGGGGGTTATTAATTGTTGTGGATGTTGGGGTCTCACTTGTAACTATGGTGCAGAGATCCAACAATACATTACAGAAAAAATGTTTTTAAAGAAATAAACAGTGATTGGGATGACTCAAATATTGCTCTTGCTTGCTCATCTGATAGAAAAGTACGACAGCCTGCCCCCATTTGATTTCTGACTTCTTGCATTCCAATTTCAGTCAGTTGACTTAAACTCTATATTTTTGGCTTGGTGCATGAATAGGAGCCTCAGGGGAGTACTCTCTATCAGACTGCTGTATCCAGGTTTCTGTCACTGCCTACATGCTGTCATTGGAGAGCATGTAGGGTCTGTCGGAAAATGCTTTCCCCAGCTTCTTCTCCATCCCTCCACCCTGTCCCAAAATAGTTTTGCAGGGAAAATGAAAGTCTTCTTGAGCCGAAACAGAGAGCATGTGTCAGGACGGACCCTGTATGCCAGGGAACAGTGCCCCAGGGAAAGAAATAGCCACAGACTTGTGGGTCAGGAGGCTTTTTGTGGAGAAGGAAAAGCTAAAAATTGAGTTACCAACAACAGAGCAAATGATTTGTGAAAGAGGTAATTTGACTCTCTCGGCTTAAAGGAAAAGTTTTCTTTTCTAATAAATTATTTCTCCCCCTGGTTAGTAAATCATTTCCCCTTCCTAATACACTTAATTTGCTATTCCCTTTAATTATTGCTTGTCCAGGTGGATCTTAAAGGCTCCTACTTAAAAGGAGTCTAACCTAACCCTGGCAAAAAGCCACCCCCTGCCACATCATTAACTGAAAGACAATCATACTCTGTCTTGCCTTATAATAATACAGACAGGGTTCAAAATGTTGCAGTAAGTGTTTTTCTCAAGGCAATATCTTGCATTAATAGGAAAGAGTATGGTGGGGGTTGTGTCAAGCCTATCAGACCCTTCTTGAATTAAATGACAGTATATTAATATGAGAGTTTGTGTCCCTTCGATAATGTAGTTTCGCAGAGATGCAGGGGATGGTATTTCTTAGAGGAAAATTGCCTTTGCACTGTCATTACCTGACTTTAACACTAACCTGTTACAATATAGTATTGTAGCTCACTTCCCATGGGAAGGAAGAAAAAATTGGAACATAGTTTTTATGGAAAGAAAGAAGGCTTTTTCCATCCTGAGCCTAAAAGTATTGAGATGTGTTTATCTTAGAGCCCTGCTTCTATCACAGTATATGGCTAGCAAACTTGTACATTGGGTTTTATTTCTAAATCAGCTGTGCAGCACTGTAGAACATCTATTGGATACTTTGACTTGCAGCTGTCTTGTCCTGGTATCATAAAGTCATTTCCAGTAGCATATGATATGTTCCTTGGATCTTTGTACCTGGGGGAAAGACATGGGAGAGAAGGGGTAAAGAGGAAAAGAACAACCAGAGGGAAACAACTCTTACCTCTTTTTGATGTGGTTTGCAAACTGAGACACCCCAAGGTCCCAAGGTTGCCTGATCCCTCCGTGCACTACATTTCCCACAAAAAACTGGCTTTGTCTGCTGTGAAACCACCTAATATGTCTACAGCTTTTATAACATGCTCCTCCTCAAAGCACTTAATCTTCACAGGAAGACAGCCATCGTATTTCCCTTCTGTCCTGAAAATGTGTTTGGGAACTCAAGTACGAGAGAGCGCAGCATGCTGATTCCTAGAGACACATCAAATGAGCAGCAGTGGAGCAACGGGAGCTCCCAGCCCAGGAGACTCTTTGGTACTCTAAGGCACAGACTGCACAATGACTCTGCATTTTAAAAGACCAATTATCAGTTGTCAGAAGAGGGGTATGAAGGATGAGGTGTCTTGCAAGATGCAGTTGGAGCCATTCTGATTAGGCCAGTGCCTCGGGAGCCTGCACCCCTAAACAAAAACTCTTCAGACAGACAAAGCAGCTGATCAGTGTTTTGGAACACCATTGATCCACCACTGAAGAAGGGAGCAAGCATCCCAGTGCTGAACTTCCTCCGTGCCATGTCAGCCTTGTGGTGGCAGAGGAAGGGGACTGCTGGGTGACGTTGGTAAGGGCCAAATTCCTATTTATGCCTTATCGGATTAGGATCAGTTTTACAAACTGCAAGGCTGCACTCTATCTGCTGTGCTATGCCCAGGGAATCCTTAACATTTTGATTCATATAGCACTGGAAGAATATTACTAATTACTCACAGTGCACAAGAATAGCTGTTTGAGCACATGCTTGCGCTAGAAAAAGAAACATGGGAAGCCTTCTTTTTATTACTGCTTATTAAGATCCTCTACTTCTCTTGCATTTAGGCACACAGTTTTAGAAGAACAGCATTTTGGTCAATTGTTATGGTAAGAATATAATTTTGTCTGCCTGTCCTTAATAATTCAGACTTTTTTGAAATAGCCAGCTAACCAGCTTCAAGTAGAAGTTTCTTTATTCACCAGATTTAATGATATTAAGCTTGCCTTCTACCCCTATTTTTTATTCCAACTTTCAAATCCTTCATGTGAATGAGATCTAAATTTGACTTAATGAAAAATTTGTCTCCTGTGTTAACAAAAATTGTCTAAAAACTTAATAAGAAGAAGTGCAATTATCCAAAGTTTTCATGAGAAGGGAAGTGAAAATCAATTCCTAAACACAAAAAGGTTCAGTGGCAGTAGCACCACTATAGATATGTATGTGTGTATATATATATATATATATATATATATGTACACCTGTTATTATATCCACTTAATGGACTAAGCTGAGATGGTAAGACTCTTTCCAGATGGCTTTTATGTTCCAGCTATTCATAATTGCAGAATTTGCTTTGGAAGGACAACCGCAGCCAGGGTGAGCTGCATGTATTAATGGCCAGCCTGGTGCCATATCACACCCAGAGCCCAGAGTACAGCACAGATCACTGAATCATAGAATGGTTTAGGTTGGAAGGGGACCTTGAAGATCATCTAGTTCTATCACTCACAGAAGCATGGAATTTGGTCCAAACACTGTATTTCTGCAATTGCATTTCCAGGAAAGAGGAGGGAATATGAAAAGATAACAGTGAATAATACATCATTCTTTGAATAAAAATGTCCTCTGCAGGTTACTTATATTGGATTTAGCTGGGCTCCTTGGTGTATGGTTGACTCAGTGCATGCTTACTCAGTGCCTGTCACTGTTCACTGACTCCAAAACTAAATAGATCTCCTCACTGGGACAGTGTTCACTGATCAGGGAGTCATTATAAGGTGCCATAAATGTGGCAGAGTGCTGTCTGTCCATGGAATCTCCTTGACACTTCCCCTGCATAGAAGACCCCTGTTATAAAACAGGAGTATTACACAATAATTAAGAGATTTATCCTTAAAAGATCATGAAATATATGAAATGAATCTGTGAAATTAAATCTTTTCATTTTCATGTGGGAAGTTGGGTTGTACCATAATGGGATTGTTCCACTTGTGGGTCTTGAGGCAGCAATATGCCCAGTCCAGCAACACACTATGACGTCCTTAAGCATTGCCGTAGTGTTCTTGTTGCATCCACCCTCCTTCTTCAGATCTGCCATTAACGCCACAGGCTCCTCCTGTCAACTCCTGTCAGGACCCTTCCAGCATCTGCTTATTGCAGCACCACTGTTTCACTTGTCTCTGGAAGGAGATGCTGCACCATTGTCCATTAGGCCACAGAATAAAAGGAGAAAGAGAAAGTGATTACACGGGTCAGGGTTGGGTGTATGGACTGTTTGACTTCTTCATTGCTCCCTCATCAGCTGATTGTGCTTGTATCTGGCAGGGCTGATAGAGCAGAACAGCCAGCATCTGGTGTTTCAGGCTTGGCTATCCTGGAAGCAGAAACCATGGCACTCCCTGTGGGTTCTTTTTCTTTTCCTAGCAAATTATCTGGAGGCCTGAAAACCCTCTGGATGAGGCCTACAAGACCAGTATGGCTCACAGCATGCAGGTGGCAGGAAGAGTCTCTCTGGTTTTCACTGGTGCATGGGCAGGTGGCAGAGGTGCACTGAAGTCAGAGCTTTGGGGACAAGGTCCTGCCCTCAGGGCACTTAATCAGGGTCCTTCAGTCAGGCTGAGGTGCTCAGCATCAAATGGTGCAGTATCAATCCCTGAGAGAACCAAACTGTCTTTGTTCTCCTCTTCACATGGGCTGGCAAAAGGGATCAGGACCCCACAGACCAATGGCTCTTAGTGCTCCCAAAACCATCTGGAAGCCCCCGGAACCTTATTGGGCTCTGTCTCCTGGTCCATCCTGCTGATCTGGAACTAAATACCAGGTGGGGACCATCTCTTATGTGCCTCAACAAAAAGCCAAAAAATGCCCCTGCCATCATCTCCGAAAGGAAAAATAAGAGCATTTGCCTTGAAGCAAACCCCTAGAGGCCACCAAAGAAATCCTTGCACCTCTTTCTCCCCCCTCTCTCAACTACTGGGGGCCTTGAAGGGGTGGTGGGGAGCTGTGAGTGACCCCAGCAAGCCAGTGGCTGGATTTTAAGGGAGAGAGGCCATGGAATCGGGTGTCTGGGGTGGGAGCCTCCTGAGGCACCTCTTCCAGCCCCCCTGGTGCCTGTCTACTCACTCTTGTCCTCCCACCAGGCTCAGAGAAACAAAAAACCCATGGTGGGACAGCCTGGGTAAAATAACACGGACAAGCTGACCACCAAAATCGTTTTGCTTAATCCAAAGCACAGCTGGGCGCTGTCTTCCTTGCAGGGGAGCTGCCACAGCTGCCATTCTAAGGCAAAAAATCCCAAATTTCATCCTTTCTGAGCTCTGCCAAAACACAGACCTCCACTGCTGGTTCTGTCCTTGTTCCATACCTTTAAAATACATGAGCCCAAGGAAAAGGGGAGAAGTAGAAATATAAGCCAGCCTCAGACTTTCTTGCTCTTAGGCTCTTTAGGGTTTTCAAAGTTCACAGTTTCCTTGAGGGGAAAAATAGTTAATGTGTCAAAAAATGCCAGGCCTCCTGGCTTGGAGCAGGACTTACCGAGTTCACTTGCTAGCTGTGTCAGGGTTTGTCTGCCAATTAAACCTCTTCTAATGAGAAATAAACCATTCATTAATGGGTAAACATCTGTTTAGAGTATGGTGTCCTCCTTTCTCCTAAAAAGCAGCATCATAGGAACAGCTATTTTTAATGCTGATGGTTTTTAGCTGCAATAAAAAGTCCTCCTTTTTGCAGTATTTAAAAAGAATTGATGTTTGCATAACAAATTAAAGAAACTCAGACTGGGAATGCACACATCTGCAGGATGTCCTCGAGGCACTAACCTTACCCAAGAACACAAAGTCCTTGTTATGATATGCAAACTAATGAATCAGCTGAAGGAAGCATTTATATTTTGACAGTGTTTTAACTTTCTCTGCCTCAAATTAGCTGTGACTATGGCTGTGACTCTGTAAGATTCTGTGAACTTTCCAGCTAAAATTAGTCTTTCCACTTCTGGTTGTTATCACAGAGGAAATACTTTGCCGGAAAAGTAATAATTGATCTGAAGCTACCCCTTGCACATTTTGATATTTGGGGAAAACAAGTTGCAGATCATAACTGTGTTTTTGCACTTTTGCCTGGGATATGCTAAACCTTTACTGGTCTCAGCTGGTTTAAACATAAAATTAAACTATGGTCAAGTAGCAGCACTGACTGTGTGTGGACAGGCAATCACACAACGTGGATTTTTGTGTGTTATTCCATGAACAGTTGAAGTAGCTTCATAGCTAAAACATTGCATGTTCTGTGGCTTACTGCCTTTTATTAAAATGATGCCTTGTTGGTTGACATTGCTCTTTCAGAGCAAATTTTTAAGAGCCCTGAAAGTCAATTTATTGGCATTTTTGACTAACATTTATTAATGTCTGAATTAGGCATTTTGTGCAGTGCTTCCCTAGCCACTAGAGCATCTTTAATTTTCCAAACATCAAGGTCCTTTGTTCTTCTGCCTGGATCTCTGCTCCAGAATTAGTCTGAAAAGCATTTATTTGGTTATAAATAGCTCTTCTGGTTTACTGGGAGTTTGTTTTGGTTTGCTTTGCTCTTTTGTTTTTACAGTGCTTGGGCTTTTTTGACGTTGATTTGCCAAACTCAAAGCCTTACCCCTGCTCAGGCTGGAGGAAAAGGGTGTTATATGGCCTTTGGCTTGCATCACATGGGAGTTCAGATTTGAGCTTATGGTGCAGTTGTCCTGGCTGTCTCCAACACGCAGAAATATTTGAGTCGTAGTATGCTTTGTGAAAACATGTCTGCAGCACACTCTCACATGTAATTTCATTCCAGCTGCCTGAGATAGAAGTTCTTTGCTGTGCTGCCTGTTTTGGTATCTATACTCTCTGGCACAATGACCCGAGAGCCAAAAGCTGTGCTGCAGTGCCAAAGCAGAGGGGGCTTGTTTGTACTGCAGCACAAAAACAGGGGGCTGGCACCCTCACTGTGGGAAGGGGAACGTGTTCTGGGCCATCTGCATGTGTAATGCTTATGCAAAACTCTCATCTAGCCATGCTGGAGATATTATTTAAAAGAACACTTCGTATTCTTATTCAAAGTACACAAACACTGCTGACAAGGTCAGTGTCTGGAAGGATTAGCTGGCATGTAAAGGCTAACCATGTAAATAAAGCTCCTCAGGAGTAGCATTAACTTGCCTTGTAGTACATAGATTTATTTAGTACCTTTCTTCAATCTCTTTATTCTGCAAGTAAGGCTTTTTATTTGCTTATGCCGTCTCTCACTTCTTATCTTCCTTTCCGCTTCTCTTTCCTTCTGTAGTGTGCTGGCAGGTGATATTTCTAAGTGACATTTCTTCCACCTTGTTTATATGTGTTTCTCTTACTCATTGGATGAGCATATGGTGAAAAAAGAAGGTGGCCCTTTTTAAGTTTGCATATCCAATAACTGAGGTGTGGTACATTTGCAAAACACTGCCTTGAGATTAGATGATGAGCAACTTTACACACCCACATGCACACACATTGTTCTGCCTCTGAAAAGGCACCTTACCTATAAAATTACTTGTTTCTTTAAAAAGCATGGAATTACTGCTGAGGATTCCAATGTTTCAGAACAGGATATGAGTATAGTATGAAGCTACTTGCTGGTCACTTCTTCGCTAAAATAAGTCAGGTCATAAACCCACAGCTCCAATCACTGTAGTGGAAGCAAACACTTAAAAATACATAAAAATAATAAATGAAAGTCACTTCTCATCCATGATAAAGTTCCTTCTTCTGTGTTTTCCAATGTATTTTTTCTAAACTTGAAGATTTTAGGAACACGACACCCAGACAGCTGTGGTTGTTCCAGAAACAGAGATAAAAGCCCTAGTATACATTTTTCTCTGTACACTTTACACTGCTTTTATACCACTGAAAGTCTCTGCTGTTGTAAGTGCCACACCATCTTCACTCATCCATTTTTCATTTTGTCTAAGTTTCCTCTGCACTTAGGAGGCTCTTCACCTGCTGCTGCTGGGACACATCCCTGTTCCCAGATCTCCCGTGCCACTGCTACAAGCACTGCTTTTGCTCCCTGGGGCTGGCCCCAGCCCTAGCTCTCATCCACTCCTCCAGTACTGCACTAACCACTGTTGCTTTGTTTTGTAGAGTGGCAGTCTTTGCAAGTCTGAAGGGTCTTTCCTCCCTGCTTGGTTGTTTCTGCTTTTCCCTCATTTGTTCCTGGGTAGCAGCCACAACATGCTAGGTTTGTGACACAGAAAGAGTCCCAGCCTCACGAGAGTCCACAGCCAACGAGAACCTGCTGTATCATATAATTCCTATTCCAATTGATATTTTATCACACCAGATAATTTTTGTATTCAGGTCTCTCTTTCTGACCTCTGTTTCACTAGATAACACACCTTGTGGCTTCTGTGGCTGTATTTGAAAGAGGATATATCCAAAATAAATCAAATAACTGTCAGATTAATAAAACATACAGATAATAAAAAACTGTATAAAATTTCCTTTCTTTCCCATCCTATTGTGTTATGCTAACTACAGTCAATATTTTCAGTTTAGTTGCCTTACACTGGTTCTTGAAATGTATATTTAAGCATCTAAATAAAGAGTGTACCGAAGAGAAAGGTCAATGTCTACAGATTTGTGGATATCCAGAAGATTCTCAGATCAAACCTTAGTAGTCCTTTTTTTTTAGAAGGTTTTGGTGCCAGACTAGGCATTACCAACTCCATCTGTTCAAAATCCATGACTCATCAAAATACAGAAATTGGCTTAAGAATTTTGAGATTAAAACCAACTCGAACAAGAGCTCGTTCTGTTTTCCATAATTTTCTTTTGTTTGCTGATGCTGCTGTCTTTAAAGTTCCATTTTCAAGATTCTTTTCTTCACAACCAGGAGGGATAGCAAATGCCTCTACTGCCAAGTGAGAGCTTCACAGCACCATGTGAATTCAAGAACTGTGGCTTTTATTATTTTATCGTGCTTGTTTGTAATTCTTAAGGATCCTCCCAGAGTTGGTAACAAAGGATTTAACTTTGAAAATTTTAGCATCTGAATCTGATTACATCTTTGTAGGACTTCTTATGGGCCTGAACTTTGAAATAGCTCCATATTACTTAGAACTACAAATCTGCTGAAATAAGGCTCTAGGTCTAATCCTACTTACACACCGCAGGTCTTGTGTTTCACAAAAGCTGTGTCACAGAAATATGAGCTTTGAGGAGACACTCTTAGCCCATAAATTAGGTTCTTGGCTATAAGGTTTCATCTTTAGCTTACTAGGTGAGAGTTATGTGGTGTCACTTTCATCAGAGCAGAATTTAGATCTATTCTGTTTCCTGGTGGGTTTATAATTTTTTGCTTTATTCTCTGGTATCTGTGACCCCCTGCAGATGTGGTACACAGCTGCAGCTGTTAAATCTGTGCAAATCAACATGGACTAAAAGTTTGTCTTCCTCAGCACCTGATACACTTCAGTGTGGAGTGTCATCTTCAGATAAAGAAATTGCTGAAACTCTAAGCTGCTTTACATTTATTTTGCTTTAAGACATTACCTCACTCCTTGTCATGTAAATTCAGATGCTTCCTGAATAGTAGAAGTACTTTAGATGCTTGTATTTCAGAAAGGGTATTCCCTTCAAAGACAAAACCCAAAGCAATCTCTTAGGAAATCTCAGGGTTCTGCTTCCCTCCCCTTCAGTTACTCTAGCTCCCCTACCCCACAGCTCTTTCTTCTGCCACTGTTCCCAGGAATATACTGCTAAGGTTGCAAAATGCAGGAATTCAACCTGTACCATTAAAATCAAGATGAATTGTCACCAGTGACTTTTATGAAGACTTATGTTTTACTAGTAATGCTGGCTTAGCCACTACTGTTTCCCCTTCCCCATCATTTGCTACATCCCAGGGGAAAAAACTCAGTGGAAGTAGGTAAAATCTGTATACTTATTTATATTTTACTTGCTATCATTTACTTGTATTTCATTAATCAATTTTCTTTGTTTATTTCATTTTGTTTATTTATACATTTAATATATAATTTCTTTATGTATACATTTGAAACCTGGATTAGCTGGTTGATCTATGTGACCGTGCAGCCTGGCGAACTGAAAGAGCAGCAAAGAGACAGTAATTAAAACCTGGGAGAAGCCTCTTTAGTACTGCTGCTGGAAGAGTAACGATGCAGTTGTGACTTCAGCGTGTGGTTCCACGGTTTGCATTTTATTTGACTGGGAAGGAGACTAAAGATGTTGCCAGTCCCAGTTTTCCCATAAGCTCCTGCTCTTGAATTGCTGTTTGTCTCTTTCTGACATGTGCCAATAAAACTGTGAGACCGTGCTATAAAATGGTCAAGGAAATGAGAGAACATGAGGTTTTTAGAGGCTAATTTTTAATGATGAGTTTACAGTGCAGCCTCCCAGACAGTTGTATCAGCACAATTCAGGGTGACAGTGAACTGTGGCGTGGGGGATGCGCCAGCGTACAGGAGATGATCTTGGAAGGCAGTTTACAGCCAAAGAAAATGTACCCAGAACCACATCCTGTCTCCTGGCCCAGGTGAGTTTCAACCAGTCATCATGTACCTTTAACGCATGAAATTCACTGGTATTAAGAAGCATCTGTTTCTGTAAAGCAGTTAATTGAACTAACCCTATTTAACTGGTTATGTAAAATAGCTCACCCATAATTTGAACTTCTGGTTGCACATTAAAGGCACTCCTTTGTGGGACACACATAAAATACATTTCAGTGGCACCACTCAGTATTGCTAATTTTTCACAAGTGACAGGGAACTTGAGATGCAGAAGTCCCATTGATTTTCAATGGAATGTAGGAGCCCCAAGTCATGTAGGCTCTTTCGAAAATTTTTACCCTTTATTATAGTCTTTGGGAAAGTTAAAAAGCCCACATGCCACCAGCAGTTGTTTAAAGAGAATGCTTACTGTTGGGTGCTTAGTCATAAGGATTTAGCATTAGAAGCCTTCCTGTGTCTCTGTGTGTGCGTGTGGCTTTACCACACAGAAATTATCCGGCTTTCCTTTTTCCTCCTACGTGCGGAAAAACGTACGGATATTCAAAAGATGAGCAAATCATCTGAAACAAAAACCCATGCCTTTTATTCCCACTTCAGATTTGGTCTGGAAGATAGCTTCAGAACCAGCCCCAGTAAAAGAATTGCTTTATGCAAAGCAGAAGAAAAGTACAGTTAAAAACTACTGAGTTGTGAAAGCAGTGGAGCTACAACTCTTTAGCATTCAAGCAACTATCTCTGGAAGGGAAGCAGATTATGCAGTATCATATTGCAAAAGGGCTGTTCGACCCTGTTGCACTTACTCAGAGCTACATATTTACTTTTGTTACTGTATAGCAGCGATTGCATTATATCCTTCCTGCCAGGACACTAGGAGAAACAGAAGGTTAAGTGTAAATGGGGGAGGGGAAAAGAAGGAGGGAGAAGCAGCAGGAAAAAGTCTAAAAAGGGAGAAAAGAGCAGCTGAAGAGAAAAGAAAAAAGTTCCTCATCGAGGCAGGAAAAGATCCTAAAGAAACAGAGAGAAACAGATCAAGCGCTGCACATATGGGATTACTAATGCAATTGTATTTCATCCCTGATACGACTGAAACCAAGATAGTTTGGTCATAAGAAAATAGATCCATTTTATTAAGCGTACATAAAAGTGGGAGGCACAGAATCTGGCACCAGCATAGCCTAAAGGAATTTCCATGATTTGTGCCATGAATGCTGAATGGGAGACTTGTAAAAAGCACCTTTCTCTTAAGGATAGCTTGCTGGAATTTGTAAATATAGCCAAAAAAACAACAGACCAACCCTGAAGTAAAATAGTACAAAGTGATGAAAATACCAAAGGCCCTTTCACCAGATATAAAAACCTGCAAACGAACACATTTTCTTGAGGGGACCTCAAGCAATCCAGAGGTCACCTTGGATTTATGGGCTTGCAGGGGTCTCAAGATGTTGGTGAGCAGCAGAAATGGCAGAAGATAACGAGGTCTGGGTTCATAGTTCAGGGTTTCCAGAAATCTAGCTTTCATGGGTGGGGGTGTCGGGGGAACAAGTCTGACAGAAGGCATCCAAACTGGGTTCCTTACAATCATTGCCACTTTCGCCAAGGCAGGCCATGGCATCTTTACAGTAATTTCAGCATACATCAGATCAGGCACTGTCATCAGGTTTGACAACCAGGCCTCTCATTTTTCACTCATTTTTTGGAGGACCCACCATCCTAATATTCCCTGGCCATCACTCTCCCCTTGAGGTGCTTTTACGGTGCTGTGCCTCTGCTTCTCTCGGTGTTCCAGTAAAAGGGTCGGCCTGATCAGTGGGAGAGGTGGTTGCCTCACAGCCAGCATGGTCCCATGTGTGTCAGGGCTCCAGCCCAAGGCACCTGGCCCTGTTTCCATCCTCCTGTGAGCCTCAGCTGCTGTTGGAGCACTCAGCCATGGCCCAGCACACAGCCCTGCAGGGCAGGGGTGCGCTCCACCTCCTCACACAGTCCCATGGGCCAGCCGTCTTGCCTCTCCTATTGTATGAGCCCATGCCAGAAGTCTGGATAATGTAAAAAACTATTTTCCCTTTGCTGCAGAAAGAGCTTGAAGGAATATTCAACTCATTAACAGAATGTCTTGGCTTGAGTAGAAGTGGCATTTTTCTCAAAAATGTGTTAGCTAACTCATTTTAACTACTATATTATATATTCCGGTGCAGGCTTAGCAAGTAATGTTTTAATATGTCTTATGAAGCCTACATGAGTCCTAGGAGTGAGCCAACTAAACCATATTAAAGTATAATTTGTCCTGTCAATAACAGGAATCTAAAACCTGTTAGCTAACACACCTGAGAAAAGAGAAAGAAAACAAATCTCCTTTTATTCCCATTCACCAGCTTCTCTCTAGCACTGAAGTAGGTTTGTGGTTCTCAAGATGGTCTCAACATGGAAAACAGTGACAGGCAGCCAAATGGGTACATTAAGTTACAACAGTCTCTAAAAATATTGGTTTATAACAGCACAGAAGCCTTTTGAGTCTGGCTCTTCCAAATTAGCTGTATGAAAGGTTTGGGAATCTCCACTAAGTTGATGGGACATTCTTTAAAAAAATAACCCTGGGCTCTTGCTAGACTTTGATGGGAAGCATGAGTCCATAATAATCCAGAGGGTACTGAACTGATGAGAAGAAGAGAGACAGAGTGGCACTGCTTTGGCACTGTGAAAATAAGAGTAACTCCACTGAACACAGCCAAATTTAGTTCAGGACAGTAAAGAATAGCATCCTGGAGCTGTAGTGCTATAATCAGTAGGATAACCAGGTCTTCCACGGTCTCTGCAAGATAAATATTAACTGGAGAAAGAAACTCAGAGCATCATTAAGGTTGGAAAAGGCCTCTAAGATCATTGAGTCCAACCATTAATCCAGCACTGCCGAGTTCCCCAAGTGCCCCTCCCACACATCTTTTAAACACCTCCATGGATGGTGTCTCAACCACTTGACTGGGCAGCCTGTTCCAATGCCTGACCACTCTCTCCATAAAAAAATATTTCCTAATTTTGATTCTAAACCTCCCCTGGTGCAACTTGAGGCCATTTCCTCTTGTCCTGTCTCTTGTTACCTGGCAGAGGAGGCCAATCCCACCTGGCTACACCCTTGTTTCAGGCAGTTTTAGGGAGCAATAGGGTCTTCCCTAAGCCTTCTTTTCCCCAGGCTAAAGAGCTCCAGATCCACCTTCTGCTCCTCATAAGGCTTGTGCTCCAAGCCTTGACCAGCTTCACTGCCCTCCTCTGGACACACTCCAGGGGCCAAAACTGAACACGAGATTCAAGGTGCAGCCCCACAGTGCTGAGTACAGGGGACTCTCCCAGCTCTCCCCAGCTCTGCTGTGCTCTCATTTGCTGCAGGGATAGCACACTTATTGAACACCTCAGAGCTGCGGATATCTCTATCAGAAGTGCTGCAATCCCTGGGAAGATAGACTTACTAGCTCCAGTCCTCTGAACCTGTGTTCTTCCACACCAAATTAATCTTTTCAATCGCACTGGGACAGCACCCACTACTGTCAGTGTTCTCCATATATTTATATACCACACGAAGCATGCACAGCATACTAAGAAATTAAAAGATCTTCCATAACTTAGGCTTAGCATAGAAAAGGATCACAATAAACAATGGTAGGAAAGAGGAAGAAAGAAGGGAAGAATGAGAAACCATGATGAATATTCCATACACATCAACCCTTACTTCCTTTTATTATAAGTGCTTTATTTAAACAATAGTCAAGTACCAAAAACTTGAAAGTTTATGAATATTAAGTTTGCCTATAGACTATCAGCAGACTAAGGAATTGTCCTAAGGCTGGATATGCAAAGCAAGAGCAGTGTGTTCCCTAAGAAAGCCTATCTAGCTTCTGGCTTGTAATTGTCACCTGTAAAAAGTCACCTCACTTGCCCCTCCTAAGCAGCAAGCAAGCAGGGATTAAATTCTTTGGCCACATTCCTCCTTGTTCCACATCTCAGGTGCTTATTTTGGAGTGGGTAAAACCCACTACCCCATGTACCATGTTTGTATTGGCATGAAATGATAGTAAAAGATGGTGAGTTCCAGTAAGCAGCTGCCTTAATGCAGCTTAAAGAAAGAACATCCTAGCTTCTTTCTGTGTGTTCGTGTCTGTGGCTAAAGCACAGCAAGTGAGTGGAGAACTTCAGGCACAAGCAGGTGAGAGAAGAGGAACAGGTAGTGTTGCTGACAGGAGATGCCAAATGGGATGCCAAGGAGACACAGAAAAGATGGTCATAGCACAGTATCCAAATCTACGGCTGAGGGCAGGCACAAAGAGAAAGATCATGGAAAAATCTCTCCAGGAAAAAACTATTGGAAATTCCTTATAAGGTAGAGACAAAAACCCTGTATGGACGTTTCCAGATCCTTTGACCAGACTGACAAAAAGTGGCCCTTTAAGAATGGTGTTATCAAGACCTTACAATAATCCCAGCTTTGCCAGTGGGGGAGGGGGTGCAGGTCTTTCACTGTTCCCTCCTCCTCTTCTGTCCCTGATTGATCAGAATTAACATACTCTGTGTTGCACACCAAGCTGGAAAGCTCATGCGGTATTACACCCTCACATTTTTCCAGGAATTTATCTGAAGTGGGAAATTGTTAAGAAACTACTGCAGGAAGAAGCCACAACAAAGCAGAGAACAGGAGAGAGATGGCTGACAGAGAGGGAAGTGGCAAGCATGCTATCCCTGGCCATCAGGGGAGATCCTGCAGCACAGCTGTAGGAAGTGACAGGTACTCTGTCCTTGGCTGGATTTGCAACTGCTTTTCCATTCGACTCGGGTATTGGAAAGCACAAATTATTTTGACGTGATTTTTATCTTCACTCGGTATTTAGGATTGAAACCTAGTTTTCCCAGGCCATGGTATATTTGCTTTGTATTTGCCTCAAGGGCAGTGATTTGACCCGGATGAGTCATGTGGGATACATGAAACAGTTGGCCCACAAGTAGAGTTAGACTCCCTTGTCCAGTCGTCCCTGGCAAGCGCTTTTGGCTCATCCCATCGCCCGCTACTTGATTCAGTTTCACCACCTCCATAGTCAGTAACTGCACCCATGGATCTTCCCATCCAAAAGGACAACACTAGGTTTATGAATTTACCATTTCCATAGTGACTTGGTAAATGCAGAGTTCCATCAACTCTCCCTGCTCCCCCCTACACTCTGGGAAGCAGGAGTCCTGAGGAAGATTTATCCTGAAGAAATACAATACAACCACGGGTTACTCTTACCAGTGTTCTGGTGATTGTACACAATAATTGTCACAGCAGAAATTTCTTGGGTTGCCACTGTAACAGCATCACCCCAGCAGTCAGCAATGTGCACTTTGGCAAGCTGCAGCTTCCCTGGGACCCTCATACATTCATCTCCTCATCAGCCCTCCCGCCACAAGGCCCCAAGCTCAGCTATGCCAAAGGAACCCGGAGAAGTGCCAGGGTTGGACTGATGTCTGATGTGGCATGCACAGCGAGCACAGAGGGCGAGGACAGCTCCATGCTTGAGCTGCCTCTGGGTGAAGGGAAAGGCTTGGGGTTGCTCTGCTGGAGGACACTCCAGCCACAGGCAAAGACAGTGACTCTGGACAGACTCTGTCAGCCTCGTGTCCTTCCCCACTGCAGGTTGCTACATACAGTAGGTCTTTCCAGGGGTAGGCAGATACCTCTGGATCGGCTGGGTTTTGTTTGCTTTATCTATCTACCCCCAAGCAGCTCATTCAATACAGGAAAAAAATGTGATCTTATACTGAAGGAGTCTTTTCTGGGCAGTATAAATTATCTTGCTTAGCCAGGTTTTCATGAAATTCTGAAATTAATCCCTTTGTATAATTCATTTTAAAAAATAACCCTCATTGTATTGTGTTAGCAAAACTAGGACTGTTTGACAATATTTAATAAAGATATTAAAAGAAATAAAAAATATCTTTCTTCTGTTCAAAAATATTTTCAAATAATGTAGCCAGACTGAATGTGTGGGAGGTGCCACCTGGCAATCTATGAAAGAAGGAAGTCAGACTTGGTTGTCTTCCATTACAGAAACTTTTGGCAAGGTACACAATTCTAAGTGTTTTATAAAACATTGTTTTATTAGCTTGCTTTGGTAAGCAAAATCTCTCGGTTGATTTAGTGTCTGGTACAGTAAAAAAATCTAATCCAATAGCACATCAGGTAATGCTGACTTTGGTATCTAGTGTTCCTATCTAACACTGCAGAGAATATACATCCTTAAAATCAGTGTCTGTCACAAGCTAATTTTTTCTCATGGCACCTCTGTTATTGTCAGCCAATATCACATGAAAGTGGCCAGCATAATTACTAATAGTCACAAACTTACCTGTCACCAAGGTGCCCTTAAGACAACTGAGAGGGACTGAATCAGAGATAGCTTAAGCCATCTTCCCTTTGCATTCTCAGGCTGCTCAGGGACTTTTCTTATCCTGCACAATCTAAAGAATTCTCTTCCTCTGGATGAAGAGGAAAGAGGAAATGGCTTGAAATTCTTCAGGCACAAAATGTCTCCTGCCCTCTGGTTGAACAGCCTTAAGACACCTTAGAATCCACTATGCCACACTACAACACCTACAAAGGCAAACTTGAGCAATATGTTTTACTACTCTGTCTCATCAGAGACACTCTAGGAGAAACACAGTTAGGTGGAAATGTTTTGTAAATATCTCATGACTATTGTAAACAGTCATCAGCGTGCACCAGCTTGGCCCGAGTCAATCAAAATGCTACAAAATCCCACCCATGCCTAGGAGGACCTATCCACCGACCTCATCTCTGGAGGGTGGATGGGAGGTGACTTTCCTCCAGCTAGTGAAGGGCGGCCAGTGGTTGAGGCCCTCATTCCTAGGACAGGGAGCAAATGGAAAGACCTGTGCGACCAGAACAGAAGTCCCAGCTGCTCATTTCTCTCTGAGAGCCAGAGGATAGGTCTGGGTTGAAAGTGTGAGTGCAGTAACATATGTGGTCCACAAAAGGCTTCCTGCCAGTATCTCATTCAGTCTTATCCTCAGAATGTGGAAAATATATGCCTTAGGACTTAAGGCTGATACTAAGAGCCAGGATCCTCTTTGGCCTCACTGAACATGAGTCCTCAGAACGAGACTCCAAATCTGCCTAGGAGGTAACAAAGGGAATCAGCTGAAGTTCATGAAGAGCTCAGACTGAATCATTCATGTGTGACCTGGGGCCACCATCTCACTATTAGCAATCTTTCATCCTTAGCTCTGTATCAGCTGGATGCATATAGGTAGAACCTTGTCAATGTGTGAAAGATGTCTTCAAAAACCTAGGTTTTGGAGGCTCTGGGCACTGGCAGTCTGTACCAGGGCTTGCAGGTCTCCCAAAGCTCATTGCTGGTTGAGCTCTCCTTCTGCAAGTCTGCAGCTTCCTTCCATGCAGGAGCTGCTGTTGTTGCTGTCATACTGCATCTGTGAACACAGCTCCTCACAAAAATTAAGGACAATAAGAAAGTTTATCATCACATTTGCAGGTAAGTATAAATGTTTAGCTATAAAGCTGCATTAGTGGTGAAGGGTCTGGAGCAAAAGTCTTATGAGGGAGCTGGGGGTGTTTAGTCTGGAGAAAAGGTGACTCAGGGCAGATCTTGTTGCTCTCTACAACTGCCTGAAAGGAGGAAGTGGCCTCAAGTTGCACCAGGGGAGGTTTAGATTGGGTATAAGAAAAATGTCTTCACTGAAAACGTTGTCAAGCACTGGAACAAGCTGCCCAGGGAAGTGGTGGAGCCACCATCCCTGGAGGTGTTTAAAAGATGTGTAGATGTGGCACTTGGGGACATGGCTTAGTGGTGGATTTGGCAGTGCTGGATTAGTGGTTGGACTTGATTATCTTAGAGGTCTTTCCCAATCTAAACAATTCTATGATCTGAGCTGAAACAATCAAGCAAAACAAAAGCTCTTTTTTCACTTTTTTCTCTTTTTGTAATGCATAAAGCTTGTCTGAAAGATTAGTGGCTAGACCAGTAATTAGCACAGTTAACAGAAGTAAGTGGGAGTGGTTTTTCTTCCATAATGCAGATGTATTTGAGTTTTGTAGATGCCTCTTTTGCAAGTGGCATTGTCTGTTTTCTGCAACGTCCTCCCTTAAAGAGAAAGCATCATTCTCCAGGCTGCATTTACGAAGATGCATGGCTTGGATGTATCTTATAATATGAAAATGACATAATTACTTTGCTTCCAGCAAAGTCTATGGACAAAGTGACCCAAAGTCTTGTACTATCAGGAGTAAAAATAGGTTTACGTTATTTCTACTGTCCTTGGTTTGACAAAATGCCATATGCCTCCAGTCACTGTGAAGCTCATTGGAATAAGGACAAAAATTGAACCCAGAACACAGTCGACCAAGCCAGTCTCTAACTAGGAAGTCTCATTTCCAGTAAACCCACTGAGATTTTTTTTTCTTTTTTTAATTCAGCAGTCTAGGCATAATCACTGGAAGTGTTAAACCAAGTTGAATAATTTTAACAAAAATTTTAAAATCCTGCATAACTTTGTATTTTTATCTTCTGTTCTATTTTCCAGACACATGAGGAAGGCACCAAGTAAAATCCTGGCCTTGAGCTGATTGCAAAGTTGACCGACAACTTAGACTGAGGTTGTAAATACTGGTTTATAACCTGCTTGATCCAATTCATCCCCCTTTACTGTTAAAGACAAATGATTGCCTGCTGGTTAAGGCACAGAATGAGAGCATCTAGATTTAGTTCTCTGCTTTGCCATGGCCCAGAGAAAGCCACATGGTTGAAAGGCCTTTGAGGGATTTCACTCCTCTTTTGCAACTCCTAACCTCCATTTATTTCCAAAACACAGGTCAGACATCTCAGAGGATTTCAATCTTGAGATTTTAGCAGCAGTTCATCCCTGTAAGAGTAAGGATTATAACTTCCCCCTCTGTCACAATAAGGCACTCATAAATGTGTGGAACACTAGTAGATTGAAGTGATGGGCTCAGAGTGATCATTCTTCAGACACAAAATTAGGCAGAAACTGGTAAAAGTAAATAAGGTTGTTTCTCTGTACAAAAAGCTGTGGAAACATAGCTGAAATCTCAAAAACCTGTTTTCCATGAATTTGGAAATAATCCATAGAAGCATTTTAGTACCAAGCATTGCTTTGATGTCTATGTGAAAAATTTCCCTCATCTGCAACAGCATCTATACATCTTAAAGGTCACTTCCAACCCGTGACTCTATGAGTTTGGCTGTTTTTGTATGGCCGTCCTAGAGGTAACTACATTTCAGTAATTCCAAGTGGGCAGCAGGGGAGCAGCCCTCTGAGTCTGACAGCCAACCATTACACAAACACACAGCAACACAGCACATGGGGGTAGATGTCTTCTGTTTAAATCTGCAGATAATTGCCTCATCCACTTACCTGGAGTCTACCAGCTGTAAGTATTTTGCATTCCTTGGGGTAAAAGGTAGAGCAGAATTCCAGCCTTAGCCCAGCTCCTGTGGATAGTGCTCTAAGAATAGCACAATGCAGCCCCCACCACGTTGCTGCTGCCAACCAGCATCAGACATCACACTGAGTTCATTAGTCAGTTTAAAGAAAAGTCTTCTAACCTGAAATGTGGTTTAAAAAAACTGCTCCCCAGTGTTCTGGACTTCAGATGGAGATACTTTAGGAGTAGTAAAGACTGGCCATTTTCAAAAGAGCTTCACAGAGTATAGCAGGAATGATCTGCAGGTATGTATATATTTTAGCTTTTTAATGATGTATGCCTCTAAAATGGACAGGGACAGGGACTCCCTCCAATAAGAACTTACTGCAATCACTATTTACACTTTTAGCAATATTGGAAAGTAAAATCATATTACTGTGCTGTTTGATATCATGATAAACAAGAAAAAAAGTCATAATAATTCTCAAAATTCTCATAAATTCTCTAATAATAATTCTCATAGTAAAAAAAAAAACCCTCTAAAAATTCTCATAATAATAATATTTCCAGGTAACTAATTGCATATTGCTGTCTGCTAAGTTTTCTTCTGTCAGTACATACATATTTGACATCACAGTAAAATATAATAACCACATATGTCTTTTCTGTGCTTCTCCAATACAAAAAGTAGTCCTGAATCCTGTGGGTTGCATTTTGAATACCTATATCAAAAAGAAAAACAAATTATACTTCCTTTGTTGACACATTGCACAAGTTAGATGTGAAGACTAGAATTATTCCCTGCCAATATATTTTCAATTTATAAAATTGATGAAGATACAGAAGGGAAATAAATAGGGCAATAACTGCATGATATAATTTAGTGTAAACAGCAAAATGAGCTTCTTATTTACAGCTTCCCATGGGACATGAGTATAGACAGAGAACTTCCTCTTGTTTCTATAGCAGAAAATAAAAAAGGAGGGATGGAGGGACACCAGCTACTAATCGGCAGAGCAGCCATTAAGATAAAAGCAGATGGGGACCGGGCTCAGAGGATTGGTAACAGGATATGGTACCTTTTCCTTCTGAGTTACTGACTTTAATCAAATTCAGGTTGTTAGCTACTGAAAATTGTGGTCTTAAAATCCAATGTATGTTCAGTGGTCTTTATCAAAAGGGCTGTTGGTTGCAGTCCAGTTTCTTGTAGTTCCAGGACCAGTTGAAGTGGCACCCCAGGGTTATTCAAGCAGAGACACCAAGCTTTGGGTACAGAGAATAAAATTCCCACCCAAACTAAATCTCAATCTCCCAACAAGATGAGGAGACGAAGTAGAGCTTCCACCACACTGCTGACTTTGCTATACCTGTTTTCTGGCCAGACAGGAGTTGTTTTCAGCAACAGACCTTCAGCATCTTTTACTGACAGATTTCTACTATAGTATTCTCTGATGAAGATGCATAATTTATTCCCTTCCTAATGTAAGAACTGCTTCCTGGGCACTGCAATGTCCCTTCCCTACACTTCCCTCTGTTTTCTTCCCGGTCTTTCACAACTTTATCCCCATATTGTTCTGGTCTACTGACACACTGTTTATATAAAGCAATCGACAGAGAGTATGAATTAACATCTTTGCTTCTGCCATTAAAGTGATCTAGGTTTTGTCTTGCACACTGTTCTTTTTCTTTGTTTCACTTCATCCTGCCATCTTTTCTGCTATGGAACTTAAAGCTTTTAGGTTTCATCAGGAGGGCTGTGGGCAGCGATGGTGGTTCAGAGGATGCTCTGGTGTCTGCAGACCAGCTGGGAACAGGCCCTCACTGGCATAGGCAGGCACTCTACCAAGCCCCACTGGGGGCCAGTCCCTGCCTTGGGGACATTGCTCTCTAAAGTGGCAAGCCTAAAACATGCGGAGAAATGCTTCTATCTGCATGAAAAACACCACAGGAATGAAGAGCTCAATCTGATCATTGCAGTAGTTTATTTTAAGGAATAGTGGCCTTGTGTCTGTTAAAATTCCTTATGTGATTCTTCTTCCAACACATTCTGAGGTGTCTTTTTTTTTTTTTTTTTTTTTCTTCCCAGGGCTTTGGAATAAAGAAAGTATATTCACCTCACACCAGGTTGGGGTCTCAAGCCTGGTTAGTGGCAAGTACCCTAATCTCACCTCAAAGACCAGCATGCTGAGTAAGTCACAGAAGGTGCTCAGAATACCTGAGAAATAAATCACAATTGTTATCCAGTTCAACAAAGATGATTTTTCATTTCCTAAGTGACTCGGTCTTTTGAAAAGTTACATCATAAAAGGAGAGCAAAGGTAAAACTTTTCAGTCTCTCCTTAGTGTTGAATCTGTACCTGCCAAGATGCAGACTAGCTGGAAAAGCAGCAAAAACTAGATTCCCCCCTCCACCTTTTCATTTATTTAATAACTTCAAATTTTTAGAGTTGAAGAAAAAATAGTTTAATGCCTCATTGTCTCTCTTTCCCATCTCTCGCTCCTATCCAGTGTTTTTAAACATACTATAAAGTTAATCCAATAATTCAGTAGTGATTTAAATTCCTATAATAGCCACTAATAATTACCATTCTGCTACTATTCAGGAATTTAATCTATTTATCTCAATGACAGAATAGGCAGAAACACATAAAGTAAACAGAGAGTGAAGTCTGATTAGAGAAGCAGGCATTGAGTTTCATTTCCCAAGGACATTACATTTGTAAAATTAGTATCTGAGAAAGATTTGAAATGTCTTCAAACTGGGAAACTAATAAGAGATTTTTTTTCCATTTTTTTTTGTAGAGTTAATACTTCTGGAAATGAATTATTCAACATTTCTTTAATGCTTGAAAAGATAAAGAATATCCTTTTAGCTTTGCAGATATGGGACAGCAGAATATCTACTCCTATGGAAATAAAAACGTACCTACTTTCTTACTGTTTCCACAATCTGTGTGACGCCTGCATATCAGATAAAAATTCATTCAGATATGCATTTTGATATGCAAAGATTGCTAATTGTCTTTGTAAGAGATATTGTATCATCATGCAGGATATAATAGAAAATAGAAGACTTTCTACAGCATTGTAAAACTAACTGGGAAATGTAATAATGAACTTAAATACAACTTTACAAAAGACTATGTTTTTTCCTGACATCAATTAAAACACTAGGGACGGGATTTAATTTTTCATTGCTTCCTTTAGCTCTTTTACAATAATTTTCTGCAGAAGACTTGTTTTCTGAGAGATTAATTTTTTTTTAATTTTCTTGTGTTTTAATATTGATACTAAAGATAAAATTAGGCTAAAAATAGTTGATTAATTTCTAATTATCGTTACTTCAGACAGTATGATGGTTCAGGTTTAGTACTCATGCCCTCCGGATTAAGTATGAAGACTTGGATTTCAAATAATGTGTACAGCTGGTAACAGAGAATCAAGAAGGCAATATACTGTAAAGGGTAATGCAAGACACAGAAAAAGAACTGCATAATGACTGCAGTTTTACTTAGCAAAGATGTGTGCAAACAGTTGCTGTTGGCTTTTACTTTGAACACCTGTTGTGGGTGTGTTGGAAGCCTTGGATGTTTCTCTAAAAATCAAAGCAAAACAAAGTTTATGTTTGGTGAAGTTGGATTATGGTCTCAGTTTTGCTCTGAAAAGCAAATTATCACACATTATGTATTATGTCAGTGTAAATATGTATTGGCTTAGATTAATTCGAGGGAACCTTTTTCTGTGTCTGGTCTGAATTTCAAGGTTATAGTGAAGAAACAAACCACGGTGCTCTGAAGCATTGTGACATCTCTGACCAAGGGATCTGCTTACCTTTGCCTCTGAATATGCCCTTATAACATACACAAGTTATAAATCTTCCTCTACATGTGTAGCAGAGATAGAGATAGAGATAGAGATAGAGATAGAGATAGAGACAGAGATAGAGATAGAGATAGAGATAGATGCAATGCTTTCTACTTCTTAGAGGCACGGGCTTGGGTGTATATTGAGTTTTCCAGATGCAAGTCACTGCAGACATAAGGAGCAAAGTCATTGAATGGAAGGCAAGGCACGCAAGCCTGGGGTGCTCCCAGCTCTGCCTCTGATTCACCTTCTGGCCCGAATTAGAAGTTTTGCATCCTCAGATATTTTCCTTAACTGTTTAATGAGTATTTCTGATATTTGTTTATATATTAGAGGTACCTCAAGGTCACAGTACAGAAGCACTAAGTTTTCTTGGTGCCAAGTCTTCTCTTTGAACACTAAACAAGGAACTCCAAAGTGCTCACGGAACTCCTGGTGGAACAGGGCTAGCGAGCAAGGCAGGAATAGGACACCTGAAATACTAAATAGATATGATGAATTAAGGGGAAATTTAGATTAAAACTGAGCTCAAGAAGGAAAACCATAAAAGAGGAAAGGAAAAGAACTGAGAAAAAGGGGTCAGTAGAAATGGGAACAGGAAATGAAAATCACACCTCACATCTTGCACAGGGTAATCCTTTCAGGATGGTGTTACCCATACACCATTATCATGGATTCACTGTTGGAAATAAGGTAAATCCTTGTGGTAGGCACCTACCTAAAGAAAAACACAAGTCCCTCATCATCTTACTGATGCTTTGCCATTACATTCAGCAGGTGAGATGCAGATGATACACTTCAGGTCAGACACTGATGATGCTGAAATCCCACTTGCAACACAATAGGAAAGCAATATGAAAAAGTTCACATTGGCATGGCTTATTTCTGTGGATCACTAAAGGTTTGAAATGTGACTTTTTAAAAAATGGAACAATAAATTTGGGTTTCACAGTACATTTCTGTATAGTTTTTAACTTGTGTACTGGTTCATGCTGATTAGGCTCAGGTCCTTGCCTATAGGATACTTTTCTTGCAGGTAAAATCAACAATAATTGATTATAATATAAAAATAAAAAATTTCATATACTGACCCCATAATTTTTCCAGAGTGAAACAATAATATTATTATGCTTTGCTACAGCCTAAATCAGGTAATTATTTCCTATTCCACCAAATTATATGGTTTATAGAGCTATCATCAAGATGGAGAATTATATGTAAACTGGCTATCAGGCACAGAATAAACCATATTTTGTCCTCCAGTAAACACTTAAGCCTCAAACCATCCGATTATCACCAACGGGAAAAAATGTGAAGTTCTTGACAAGTTCATAAAAGCATCTGGCAAAGCATGGAGATTTTTAATTTTTAATTTAAAGACCAACTATCATTCTTACTAAAAATATCTCGAAACAATCAGGTGATCTTCAACACTCCAGATGGGTTAAAATTTTCCACAGAAAGCTTTTACCAGTCTGCGGTAATCTGTCATGACTCTGCTCAATATGAATAGTGTGGATGAAAAATGTGTGGTTTATTGGTTCACATACAAAATGTGTAAATAAGGAAGCAGAGAAGAATGTGTGGGCATGTGTTTTTATCAAACTTTCCTTGCTCATACACAAAGATTATGGTCTTGAATACGGCATGCAGCCCTAGTGAAGTAAAATGTCCAGGGTTCATGTCCTAGGAACTCAATTACTTACTTATTTCCTGCCTTTGCCTATGTAGGGCCCAGAGCTGCCTCACTATCTGTTTGAGGACCACACTAAGAGGAAATTCATATTTGGTATTTCCAGCAATCTCAGATAAGGAAGAATGTCATTGCTCCAAAGTCTTTAATTGTACACAAGTCAAGATCTGCTTTCGTGTAAATAACAGTGGCTAAACCAAGGCCTCAATAATTTTTTTGTCTCTAATTCTCCCTTTCCTTTTCATAGGATTATCATAGAATATCTCCAGTTGGAAAGGAAGTTAAAACTATATGTCCATACATAAACCTGAGAAACACTTTTTATTCAATCCTACCCATCTAGTCACGGTTCATTTCCATTGTTTCATACAATCTTGAAGACAATGCTTGTCTCTGCATTAATTTAATTGACAAATCATTAGAATGACATATGTTAATTTAAAAGTAAGTAATATGAACTAGGTGTATTTTTAACTTAGCTTACACATCTAGAATGTGCCACAATAAGAAAGGCTTTTTTGGATCTCAGAGAGAATTTTTAAACCTAGTTTAGATGCCAAAACCTGTGTTTTGGCCCTGAATGAAAAAGGTTCTGTTACTTTAACTCAAGACAGTGAGGTCTTCTGAGATGTAGGCTAATTCTATTTGGATGCCCAACAGCTGATTTAGGAGGGGAGCATTCAGCATCCTGGGCACAGCTGTGTTAGCAAGGCCTGTAAGACAACTTAAGGAGCACTGTGGTGTCTCTCACTGTTTTGGGGAAAAGCTGGTACATCACAGCCTACAGCAGCCCATGGCACCAAGTAGGTGCCGGAGGGCTGTGTGTCAGTAGCAGAGGCTGAGATTTAGTGTGTTAAGGATGAGGATAATGAGGCTCGTGTAAAAGCAGATTTTTGCTGGGTAAAAGGGATGATTTCTGCCTTAATGAGAGTGCACCTTCTTGGTTATCAAGGGAGTTTATAAAGCCTTGATCGCAAGCTAACAAATCCAGGTGACTTTTCCTTGTGAATCAGGTTCTTAGAAGGGAGAATTCACTTCATCTGCCTAAATACTTAATTCAATATCATGTGTTCTTAGGGGTGCTGGTTCCCTGCCCACTCCCTGCTTGTCTCTTACTCTGCACACTCGATTTAAGGATAGGGTGCTTATGCCCCTTAGGAGAGTAGGAGTTATGCACTGAGACACCTGCCAGAGCCTATCCTTCTGACTCCTGTGTGCACAGGCACTCAGTGAGCACCACAAATGCCCTTCCCCGCCACACACAGGGCAATGCAATGCCAGGGAAGGCAGGTGAGATGTTTTGAGAGTGACCTTTTCCCATGGACTTCCCTTCACTGAAAGGCATCACACTTCACATCATTTCAGCACTGGGCAGGCTTTTCCTCCCATGAACTTTTGAATGTCTAGTCTCCTCTTAATGATAAAGGACTAGTGCAGAAATCAAAGCAAGGGGGAAGCAAAAGAGTTAAGAGAGACGTGTCATTAAGGCTTACTAGGATTTCAGATTTGAACTCTTTTTAATTTAAAAAACCCAAGCCAAAGAGTGTGACAGAGAGTGAAAACAGGCTTGTACCTGAAGCTGCTTGATGGATGTACTAGAAAAACAGCCAAAAAAAGGTCTTCCATTTCCTAGCTATTCCTTTCTGTGACCTTTACTAAGACCTGTTTGCAGTCTCCAGGTAAAATCCCTGGCACTGACAGATAGACTTTCATGGTGTACATCATGATGGACACCAGAAAAGGAGGTGGAGAGAGACAGGAAAATCTATGGCCACTGCCTGTCACTGCAGAAGAAATCTCCATGTAAATTATGGCTATAACCTTGGGAAAGTTTTGCTCTTGTTGTCCCAAAGGGTTAGATATTTTGTTAAATAAATAGGAATTAAGCACGTGTATTTTTTAATATCCTAAGAATACAGTACATATGTTGCAGTGACATGAAAGTGGGAATATTGGCAATTATTTTTTGTGCTAGAATCCCACCTGCACACAGAACAATAGCAAGTCCATATCCTCTAACATCTGCTCAGGACAGGGTGATGATATTATGAATCGTGATGGGTACTCAGTCCCTGTCTGCTAACTCACACTGAAATCCACTTCATCCACAGTTTGAAGAGGTGTCTACACAATGGATTGTGTAATTTCGGCTATTTCTTGGGTTTTTGGGAGCTACTATGCCTTTGGAAATCACCTTTGTTACACAATATACCAATTGTAGGAAGGTCTGAAAATGGACACTTTATGATCTACACTGTGTTAATATTAAATACTTATGTGTTTTTTAATGAATACAAATATCCTGATAATACTTTTCTTACCAGAAAAAGCAAATACATGTGTCTTCATTTACACTTTTCTGTGAATTTTTAGGGAAATTATCAAGTGTGAGAGACTTGATTTTGTATTTCTTACATAAAAAAACCCCAACACAGCAAACAAACAAGCTGCCATGAGGTCAGTGAGGATTCTTCCTGTTGCTCCCTCCATTCTCTTCACTGTCAGTGATATAACAGAAGGAGTTTGTAGGAATATGCTTTGTAAGTGGGACTTTTTTCTAATAGTTAAGGTTGTGGAACAAGTTGAAAAGCATGAAATTCTGCTGCATAAATTATCATTAACAATGTGGTTTATTTTTCTTTGGCAGTTGAAATTTTAATGTAATGTTCTGCTGAAATTCTGAGATTCAGTCAAGTTTTAACAAGCTACTGCTAGGAGATTGCATTATTTTTTATGCATTTGTTATTAAAATTCTTGATAAATGTTGCAAAGATTCTACCTGTGAGCTGTTTTTCACTCTCTAGCTGATATTAAATACTTGCCACCAGAGCTGCATTTTTGATGGTGATTTGTCACATGGCATTATTTCTGCCCCTAGAGTGAATGAATGCAACCTTCATCAGGTTCCTTGTCTGAAGCCTCACAAGAAACACATTTCAAAACGAAAGTCATCAGTATGTATGTGCATAAAATTTTCCATAAAGATATACTAGTACTGTTTTCTTGCATGAATGTTTATGACAAGAGGATGCCACGGCTTTCAGCATGGGTGAAATGGATACATATTTTAATAGTGAGCAAAATTTAATAGAAAAAGTTTGTGTTGTTCACCCAACTATGTTTTGTTTTAGTCAGCATTTGCGCAGACAAAGCTACTCAGGAGCCTAAGAAAAGCCCACAGACAAGGTTCCTGTGACTCACAGTGGCCTTTGGCCCAGCCACCCAGGCTGGGAAGATGGGAATGCTGGGGGCTCTGGAATGCTGCTCCTTAGAGTGTGTGAAGGTCAGTTTTAGATCTGAAGGGGAAAAAGCTGAATTTTTCTAATTTTCCTCTGGAACGCTTTCCAACATCTTAAGCTAACCGGTTCCCAGCTTGCTTCCAATCCTGGTTTATGGCTGTTCTTTAGGGGTTAAATGAACTGCAGTGCATTTCTTGCATGCAGTGCTGCTTTCTTTAAGACATCAGGAAGACTGTATGGTGGCATTGGGCAGCCTCCAGGGGTGCCAACCTGACCCCAGGCTCTCCAGCCAACTGCTGTAAATGGGAGATGCTTGCACATCAGTGGCTTTGTGCACCCAATTGCCTAAAATGAGTGTAGAAAGGTGGGTCAGTGATTCTGTGACCATGGGTTGACCCACCCTCTCTGCTGCTTCCTCTGAGCTTTACAGTTTGAGCTTTTCTGGTGATTCTGTGCAGTCAATCTTAGACCACTGTGCTCAGCCCTCAGCAGGGTCTTGCAGATGTTGGTTTTTGGTGGTTAAACTTGTAGAAAGGGACTACCACGAAAAGAAATCTCCCCATTGGTTCTTCCCTGATCACATAAGCGGCCATGCAAACTTTAACCATCCTGGGAGCCCAGAGGGGATGTGCTCTCCATGGCCCCAGTCACCCTTTCACACTATAGTTTCCATGAAAAATCAACTTTTACCAAGATGACTCTTCCCTGGATGGACTCCTGGGAGTGCAGACCACAGTCACAGAGGTAGCTGCCTGTGAGTCATTTCTCCTGCCTGTCATTCCAGGTGGACCCAGGGGGTTTCTCTGTTATCCTGGGAGGGTGGGTGGCTGGCCAGGGGAGCCTGACTGAGAGAGGAGGGTGGAAAAGCCTGCAGCATCCTTTCACATGAGGATCTGCTGCTAATATCTGACCCATTCCTGTAAATTGTCTCAACATGTGAACACAATTAAAGCTTCATCTATAAGTTTTGTATATGTGGCAGCCAGAAAAAGGTTGTGTGTCAGGTTTGAGTCTGATTTGAGGGAGGAGTGGGATCTGAGAGCTGTAGATGCCGTTTTAGAGCTTTTCTCCAGTATTGGTGATAATGAATGATGTAAGCCATTCCTTCGGACTGATGACTAATCCTAATGAATATGTTGCATACGTATGTTTCAAGGCTGTCATTAAGCTTCCATTTTAACTGCTCTTTCCCTTTCCCCACTCCCACCCGTGCCTGCAATCTGCAAACTCTTATTCCCTGTAGGTATTTTGATAGAGAAACAGACAGGTAACGATCCTGATGTCAGACTGTAAGCCATGCAACTGTCAGTTCATATTGTGTCTGACAGCCATTGACAGCTTGCTTCTTCAATTTTACTAAGATTAATATTCTTCACATGTTTTATTTATATTTACTGATCTTGCTGCAGTGAATTTTTAAAGAGAAGTTTTCATGCTAAAATCCCCTGTTAAAAATCAAATCTGCATTTTCTTCAGAATTTGGGTTTAAATTTCATCAATATTACTTGTGGAATTTTTGCACGTTGCTAATGGCATAATCTCATGTACAATGCTTCATTCATACAGTGGTCAATAAGGCTTATTCCAAAAAACCCCAGGATCATCATCATCCCGGGAACCTCCTCAACCCTGGAAGCATATCCACACGTGGTTGACTTCACATGAGGCAGCAGTTTCACAGAAGACAATATTCAGATGCATAAAATTATTCACATGTGCAAGCATTTGAAAAATCCAATTTCTGTACGAGTAACATTGTCACCAGAGTAATGCTGTTGAGCTTCAAAGTATTCATATGAACAAATGCTGCAAGATTAGACTTTGGGCTCTCTGGTGAAACTCTTGTACTGTTCTGTCCATTTCAGGTGGCTCACCATCTCTCTAGATGCTTGAAATGAAATAGAAACACATTGGGATGCTGAAATTTTAAATACGATGGGGGAAATTACACTTAAGTCAAAAGAATTTCAAACGAGAAAAGATAGAAATACTCGGAAATTTGGAAAAAAATTTCAATTGTATGAATATTTTTATATAAATAGCAGTGGGTATTTAGCTAATTTATATGAAAAAATTGTTTGAAAAATGTAAAATTTATATCTGTGTATATAAAGATGTAATTTTACATTGTTTAAATACAAAGACAAAAGCTTAAATTTGATTTCTATGGTATGTCTGCTTTAAAAGGCATTAGTCAAATCCCCCACTCCCTACTCAAAGATTTTTTTATCATGTGTCCTTTGTGAGTGCAGGCTGACTTATTTGACCCAATTTAGGGAAATCCTGATCGCCATCTTTGCACCTTTATTAATCGGAAAATTTCCACTTCAGGACTCCTTTTAACCTCTCTGATCTTTCAAATTGCATGTCTCTTAACTTCATAAATTAGCCAATTCTGACCTCATCTAGCCATGAGATTATAGTGGTGGTTTATCTCGTTTTTCCCTTCCTTTCTCTCCAAATCTGCATCATCATGTTTTTCCTATTGCCATGGCAATACAGCTAAGTATACAGAAAAATGCAACGAGCCATTGCACGTGAAGAAGTTTGCACAGAGACAGAATTGCTAACTAAACAAGGGGCATTGCTGATACGTGGCTCCTGCAGGGATATTAGTGGTGGAGGAGAATCCCTTTTTATCTTCTCTCATTACCAAGCAAAGTGAAAACACAAACGGGGAAACAAGACATATCAGGATTTCCAGAACAGTTACAGGAAGGGATATCAGCATCAAGTAGGACCAGTAACATGGAAGTGTGACGTTTCCCTCAGACCATACGGAGCTCCAGCAGCCTCTAATGAAAATATGGGTGATTTAGCACTTCTTCACTGAAAATAACCCTGCCCTGGACCTTGGAGAGGGGGCATATTGTTAATTTAGAAACAGTGGCACAAACAATCAAGGGCACAGAAAAATCAATGAATCGGTGAAAAGCCCCTCCATTTAGCATAATAATTCTTTCCATATGCTTACATGTGAAATTAATAATAATTTTTCCTTCAGTGACAAATCAAGACTACTTTTTAGCCCAAATAATTGTAATAAAGGAGTTAAAACAGAGATGCCTTTGATTTTTCCTAATGTAAGAGGAAAAGTTAGATGAACAAGCTGTAGTTTCTTACTTTTTTTGATTTCAATTCATTTACATTTTGTTCATTAATTTTTTTTTAGGGAGAAGAGGTTTGTCTTATTTTCAGCAAAAGGAATGCTGATTGTTCTCCTAGGGATATTATAAGAATGTCAAGGAAAGCCATAAATATTTTATAAAGACTGATAATAGAGTTTTCTGTGCTAAGGAAAAGTCAATGATTTTTGAAAAGGGATACATAACGATTTTCTGACTAACTGCAAAAATGAGATGGCAGTAATTTTAGTATTAGCTAATAAATATTGACATTTGTATTTCAATGAGTGTAATCAGGCTTTGGTTGGATATGGAAAGTCATGATTTTTTCATCACTATTATTATAAAAGCTTGACTATTTCTATTTCCACCAAAGATATTAAACAATCTTTGCAGGAAGCCTCAGTAACTTCTCAGAATAAATCCAGTAAGACTATGCAAAAATAACATGTGCTCTCTGCATCATATTTCGAGCTCATCTATTTTGCTCTCTCACTTAAAAACAACATTGTGCAACAGGCATCCTCGCACAAAAGCAGTCTGTGTGCAAAATGATTCGGTTAAAATGACAGCTTTGGGCATATAGGTAACCTGATGTCCTCAGCATACTTTACCTTGCTGTATCTTGCAGCTATTCAAATTTACCAGTTAGGGGGAAAAAAAGACCCAGAAAGAACCTAGGGGTCACCCAGAGTCTGAAATGTCAGCTGTTATTCATGGTGGTAACCCATTATTGCAGAGACAGTCAAAAAAGTCATTATTCTGTGATGACTTCTCAGATTTTCAAAAGCTTTTAGTCCCAAAGTTACCACCCTTCCACCAAAGCCAAAATCCCAAATTGGTTTCAGAACTGCTCCATTTCTGGTGAAGGATCCCCCTGGGATACCTGGTATTTGATGAATTAAAAATGACATCATTCTTGTTGGCTTTAGGGCTGGTAATTACTGTGTGCTGAGAACACACCGCAGTAAATGGTGGCAGAGGGGAGCGAGCTGAAACCCAGCGCTTTGGTTACAAGTTCATTAGCGGACATGCCTGTAACAGACCAGATTTTAAAAACTGACTTATTTTTTCAGTGCAGACAGTTTACAACAGAAGATTCTGGAGCAGTAATACTGTTTCCTCACAAAACAGCCTCAGTTTCCAAGCAATGTATTATTTAGGGCAGGGCATCTGTCTCCTTTGTTGCCCATTCTTCAAAAGCCTCTCCTATGGTAGCACAGGTACCCTGTGAGCTGGACTGGGAAGAGAACTGGCTGAAAAATAGCTCATTTTGGATAATTTTTAGCTGGATTAATTTCTTGATGCAGGTGAAATGTTAAAAAGTAAACCATGGGGGTGGGAAAAGTGAAGCTGGATGGTGTAAGAAATGCTGCTTGCTGATGAGAACCCACGACCCCATCTCTGTGAGTGCCACCACGCCATCCTCACCTTGGACTTGGTGATGTATTTCCAGACCTTTTGCTGGCCCTGGTGCTTCCCTGACCTCTCAGTGACTCAATTTAAAGTCTGAAGCCAACTGAAAAGTAACACAGGAAAAAAACCCAAAGAAAACAAAAAAAGAAAAAGGCTATTTGTTTAAATTGGCTCAATAAGGGGTCAGATAAGCAGCAGTGCTACTGCACTTCTGTGCATCAGCAACATGTGGCAGAGTCCAGGAAAAAGGGAGGACCCTCACTAGCTTGACCAATTTAAACTGTCTTGAAACAGCTCCCTGGATATCTTGCCAGGGGCTGTGTAATAGAAAGAGGAGCATTTCTGTATCACAGTGTTTAGTCCTGGCTAATTTTAAAACATAATATAAAAAGGCTTCCTTCCTTTATGAGCATGGGATTTGTGACCCTTTCTTTTATAAATACGCATGCACACACAGACATAGAGTATAAATTAATCTGGAAAATGTGTTGATTTATAAGAGGAGGGAACAGAGGGAAGAGGAAATCTAAACAACCTCATTTAGTCATGGCAATATCAAGAATGCCAAGGCTAGTTTTCCCCTGCTTGTGGATGAGGCAGTTGGAAACTTTTGAGGGAGGGACTGGAATTATATTATGAACTTTTTCATAGTTTAGATGAACTGAGGGTGATACTGGAATTTTAAGGAAGGGTTTTTTCCCCCTATATGATTTTGCATGCTGAAGTTTAACAGCTGTTGCAAGCAAGAAGAAAACATATTTTTCCCACTACATCTTTGATTCCACCAGATGAACTGAGTTTCTCTGGCATTATTTATTTTTAAGAAAATTCAGAAAACCAGGCAGTTAAATCTAACCCAGATATAACTCTGCTGATTCAAAATTATATTAAAACAAAGGTCAGATTTGGCCAAACCTTTTAATTGATCATGACCCCATTATTTTATGTCCCCCTTCCCTCCCCCCTTAACTGGTTGTCCCATTGTTTCACTAGGGTTTGAAGTTAGATTTACCGGCTGGCAAACACAAGGATTGCTCTTTTGCCCCTTTGCCCCATTCCCTGATGTAAAAAATAACAAGAGAGGGGATGGGTGTAGGGAGAAGCCTCAGATGGGTTTGTTTGTTTGTTTGTTTGTTTTTTCCCAGTATCCCTGTAGGTTTCTAGTGTTATACCGTGAGTTTTTAGGAAAAATGAGAACACAAGCCAATCGATTCCCTTCAGCTCCACGGGACTGCACTTTCCTGGGACAATGTAAACATCCAATTGCCCTGTGAACTCTCCCATCTGATTTTATTAGATTTGTTTTCCCCTGCGCTATTGTTTATCATCATTTTTATACATATTTGTCCTCGTGTTATATTTTTGCCGTCAGCTAGAGCAGCAAACAGGCTTTTATCAGCCTGTGAGCCCCACGCAGGGCAGCGGGAGCGGGCAGCACCCGGCACGCAATCTCCCCTCCTGCGTTACCGAGTCCCCTGCGCCACAGTGGGATTCACTCCCTAAAGAGATAAACTTCCCACTGGGTCCTCCTCCCCCTCCAGACTTTGCTCTGGCCTGAGTGCGGGCGTTTGCTTTGGTTTATGGCTGTGAGCAGAGACTGCGGGGGCCGTGCTGGGTCAGCACGTCCTGTAACTCCCCTGCCCAGCAGAACCCACCTCGGGGGCTGCTGCCATCCCCAGCAGGTCCCGCTCACCCACAGCGGGGTGATGGTTGGTTTCGGCTGTGGCAAATTTTTCTACCAACAGATTTCCCACCTCAGAGGCTCCCTTTGGGGGTTTGTATCATCCTAATATAGGACAGACCGGGATTGAATCTGACCCCCTATTTATGCCCAAACAGCAGTAAAGCTGCAGACAAACACAAATAACACATGCTTGCACATCCTCTACTGTGTCGTGATCCCAGAAATGCTGAAAATGGTGTCTGAGCACTTCAAACCCTGCTTTTAGACAATTTGAAATGCATCCATTAAATTGCAGCTTTTGGTGAACCTGTCAAGAAGGGTTTCTGCCCCAAATGGAAACTGTCCAAAAAATTATGCATGGCCATTTTAAAGTTATGCAAGGTCAGAAAATACAAACAAAACAAACCAAAACAAAAGAGGAGCAATTGAATGACTGCAGGACAAAACTGTGAGCTAGGAGAGTCCATTCCCTTCAATTATGCCCACCTAGCCACGTGAAATCAGGGCAGTGGTGAGTTGCACGAGGATGAGGTGGGGGTCATCCCCTTAATCACAGAAGTTTAGATTCCAGTTTTCTAAGTGTTTGGAGTCCTGACATCATTTTAGGCTAATAGCTGGAGTTAAAATAAAATGCTTCATTGAACTAGGTGGGTGTGTGAAATGGTTCTTTTTTCCCTGCTGCTCTTGGGAAAAACAGGAGGACAGGCTGGGATTCAGTGCCCATGTTAGTCCTTGCTGCTGCCTGTGCTAGCAGACAGGTGTCCCAATATCAAGGGCCCATCCCTTTTGTTCCCCAAACACGAGCCACAACAACTGTGTTGAGAATGAAGCGAAATATTAAGTGTCCTCGGATTAATAGGTGCTTTTTTTTCATGCACTGATGAATTCTGAGGGTGCCTGGGAGACAGTTGTGATTCCTAGCTTTGCTGGATCTGTTTTCTGGGATACTTCAAATGAATAAATCTCCAGAGCCATCAGCAGCTCCTCATTCCTTGGAGCCCTCCCTTCCTCACTGCCCCCCAAACTGGCCCTCTGACATATATTGCAGCTCCTGGTTTTCAGTGTTTTTCCCCTTCATTAGCTGAATTCTAAGCTCAGTTAATCTCTGCTCACTGGATTAGTAAAAACTTTTTGTCTTCTTGCGAGCTGCACTTTTTCTGATCTCTAATTTTAAGTGCCCAACGAGCAAGTCAAAAAAGAAATATTAGGGTTTCCTGGTTATGACCGTGAAATCAAATCAACCATGAGTGACAAACAGGTTTTATCAGTGAAACTTGTTAAATGCAAGGACTAATTTTTTAATTTAATTTTTTTAAATTTAAGTTCATTCATTTAAGAATTCTGAAAGGGTTTTGCAGAAAGTCTAAAAAAACCTCCCATCTCTCTATATAAAAACCTGTCTCCAGAGAAAATTTTCTCAAAATACAGAAAACAGCCAAATAATTTAGAACCTGTGGGTTTAACTTCGACAAGGCATGACAACCACTTTGCAAGATTGAAGGCGTTTTGGAGCCATTGTAAACCAAAAACACCAAGATGCTGAAAATTAAGGCTCCAAGCCCAAGTACAAACTACCTCCCTGTGTACCTATTGGAGCACACACAATACCTTGTGTTGGGAAAACATCACTCCCTCTCTGTCCAGGGAAGCCTGGAACACATAGCTGCAGCAAGGCATGAAAAAGCTGGAATTTGACTGTAGCCTCTTATGTAAAGTAGCTTCCTGGTTAGGATTTAGAATACTCTGCTTTGTCCTGGTGTAATTTGATGAACAACTTTTCAGGAAGGCTTCTAGCAACCTCCTCTTCCCTGTCCTCTGCCACTGCTTCGTCTTGGCCTTGGCCCTTACTGATTTGTCCTGCCTTACAATGAAATGGATGAGACTGCTGAATCCCTGGGAAAATCATCATTTATTCTTGTATTTCCTATTTGTTTGTCTATTTTATCTCTCCTGGGTGGTTTTTGTTTCCAGGGAATCAGTTCCACCATCCAGCCTCCTACACTACTGGGACAACAGTGCAGGATGGACATGGGAGGCAGAAGTTGCTGGCAAGGGTGAGAAATTGCATAAGGTAGCTAAAGCATCCTCCAGCTCATTGCGTGCCAGGTAACACCTTTAGTCCATCTGGTGACCACAGCTTGCTATGGTTATTATACAAATATATTTACCAGAAAGTCTGCAACCACTGATTCTCTGCTGAATTGTACCTAATTCACAGCAAAGCAATGTGAATGTGGAACACTGCTGCCTGACTGCTGTTTTGACTTGTTTTTCACAGCTGTGAATACAAGGTAGAAGGCAGTGAAAAATTACGAGCAGAGTAGCTAAGGATGTTATAAACAATGTCTGTGAGGTTAATTTAAATTTAGCTTATGTTTCTCAAGAGTCATTAATGATAGATTGCTTTGCATTCTTAGAAATGAGGGGAGAGGGGGGAAGAGAATCCATGTAAATTGACACTGTTATCAAAACAACAAAAGAAATCCCTGGAGGCCATTTAGATGCTGTTGGAACCAGACTTCCAAAATAACGTTGATGATATTCTTCCCTGTTAGTGTGTTAAAGCATGCACGCAAAGATAACAGCAACAATAATAGAAGACACAGAAGTTGCATACAAGCGATGTGCTGCGTATTCTTCTTGCTCTTCTCCCTCTTCCTTTGCTTCTCAGGGCACTTCTATATGTGTGCTGCTCTGATGTGACTCCTTTCAAAGGAATTATTGCAGACAACAGACTTCACTCTGCTTTATTGGCAGCTTAAGGCATTCAAGCACTACAAGGATTAAGTCATATCTTGAGGGACACCTTTCTGTTTCATGTGCTTGGGAAAGCTAGTGATTATTAGAGATGTATGGGCAGGTGTGTGACTGCCTCAAATATGAAAGATTTTTTAGAATGACTCAGTGTTTATTTTATCTTTTTATGTTCTGACTTTCACTTAAGTTACCCTCAAAATCTTTTCCCCCCCAGATACTCTACAAAAGGTGCAATGTTCTCTAGATGTCACCTTAATCCAACATCTCCTCCCCGTGCCCTGCTCCTTGGACACAGTGCTGTTTATCACTGCAGAACATAATGGACAAATGCTTCTTATTCTTATTATGTTTAAAATGCATTTTCCAATTACATGAGTATATAACATTTCCTAAACAAATAGTCTAATTTTGTACAGATAGGCAGCTTTTTAATAGGATGCCCCAATTGACAATTACCATACAATTCCTAAGGCCAAGAATCACAAACATGTCATTAATCCCCTAATAAAAACATCTGATCTCCTCCATGCTTCACTGTAGAAATCCCTGTCTTTTTTCTTTTTTACTTTTTACTAAGTGCAGGTAGCAGATTGTTTTGGACTATTGGAAACAATTAAATCAAAGTCCATGGGGCTTTCTACAGCTATACTTAATAGAGAAAGGCAGAGTCCTTCCTGCTGGTTAAATTGGTTGCTGCAATGCACAGCTATTTTTATTTTTGTGTGAAAGTGAGGTTTTGAAACCTTAAAAATAAATTATGGACTTGGCAGAAAAAAAATACTTGCTTATAAATCAGCAAAAATGCAGTACCCTGTATTTACTTTGTGGTGTGTATCTAAATTTCTATTTTGATTCAGGGATTTACCCTGATAGATTAATCTATGTTTAGTGAGAGAAGAAATTCATGCTACCTGTTTCAACAGTGAATTTGCATTAAATAAGATGGGTAAGAGGAAAGCTGAATACCCCATTTGCACATTAAAAGCTGATCATTAATCCTATATTTTAACTCTACAACTGTCAGGAGCTATTATTTCCCAAAGAGCCTGACAGTTCAAGGGATAAACTGGAGTGGGTCCCATTATAAAGGTCTATGAATAGACGTCAGAATAGTTTGCGCATCAAACCCCAAAGGCTATTAAATGTGATACTTTAAGAATCAATTTGTAGCTAAATTAAAATGAAGGGATGTGAATCCTTGGACAGATTTTAATAAAGCAGAAAATTTAACATATAGCGAGGCATTTAAAATAAAATTAGATAGATGTAAAGATTTTTAAAAAATATGTATTATTAAGCATAAAATAACCCCCAACATTGATTTTCAGCCTAGTGCTTGAAAAACTGTGCCACAGCAATGAGATCAAACAAGGAGAGGTGCTGAAATGCTGCTTTCAAAATTATGTTTTCAAGTGACTCTAGAGTAGATCAATAAGAGAGCTGATAGCTTACGAGCTTCTGAGACAAGTCAACAAACGCAAGGCAAGAAAAGAGGACCAAAGAGCTGTCTTCATACAAAAAAATTAGTTTCCAACAGGATATCCTGCTGAGTTTTATCTGAGTTCATTAGGCTTGAAGACTGAGATCTGCTAATTCCACATGAAAAGTTCCAGACATTTGCAAAACAAAATCAAATGTGATGCTGTTCTTAAGCTTGTTAAGAAGTTGAAGTTAACACTAAAACCTGCTTAAATAGGCTCTCAGGAAATAACGCTGCACAAGCTGTACCGTACTCACCCTTTCAGAAAGCCAAAAGAAATCATGTAAGCTCTGTGCAGTTCATGTGAGGCTTTTAAGCACCACACTAGACTGGCCCTCCAAAAAACAAATGTTGGGAGAAGAACACGATCCCACAGTATGTTACTTCGGTTTTCTCCTAAGGGGTCTCAAATGAAGTCAGGGAATCAGGCCCAACACATATAATTACAAGGGCAGGAGTACAGAAAGACTGACAGCCTCACTGTACTGGGAACGACTTTGTTCTCTCTCATTTATTTCTACAATTTCTTGCTCTTAGGTAGCTTATATCCTGAAGTCCTTGAACCAGGATGTGCCTTAAAAATTATACATCTTCCCCTGTGCTCTGAAAGTTAATTGTTGTTTATTATTCAAAGCAGGCTACTGAAATTAGATCTCATAAAAATGAAATGGTTCATTTCCATAGCTGAAAATGGAGCTCCTTGCCTATTGAAGCTGGAAGAGGTGAAGACAAAGAGAAGTTTTTTGTAGACAGTTCCCCCTGGTTGTTCTGTTAAAAGCCTGCTGAGACATGAATGGAAACTCCAGAAAGCCCCTCACTTTGTACTTCACTGATGTCACAGATTTTAATATCTCAGGGAGGGCAGCTGAAAGCTCTGTGCTGTGGGTTGTCCATAATGTCTAGTAAATCATTGTCTCTGATAACTTCAGATAAACTATTTCTACCTTTTTTATATTGTTAAATGCAATTAACTATTAACCCCTTGTGCACCATTACTTTATTATTTTGAACCGGAGGCAAGCTGCCTATAGACATGTGGCTGCGTGAATGTATAAATTAAAGAAACTAAGCTCTTTACTGTGCTCTTAAGTCATATAGACAAAATAATGTAGAAAGTTCCAATACTGAGGATTCCAATACTCAGTCTGTTCACTCAGCCCCTTATAGGTGTGCTTTATGGTATCATCTTTAATTGCACAGCCACATAATAACTTTATTCAAATGCTTCTCTCAAAAAGGAATAATTAAATTCCTCGTGAGCTATTCTGTGGTGACCAGTTCTGCAGTATTTGAACGCTTCATGAACATAAATTAATTTATCTCCCTCTTGGCAGTTGCTGTTGGAACTCATCCCAATGTTACTGCTCTGAGCTCTTAGTATAGTGAAATTTTGGCTTTGCCCATGTAATCTACCCTGCAATAATATATTCGAGCATGGAATAGTGGGACACTATAGTCTATAACTGAGGACGTGGCATATGTGGTTCAGTCAGCGCTACCAGCTGTGAGAAACCTGAGCATCCTCAGTTACAGCAGAATCTTAGAATTTAGCAACTCCAGTTAAGAGGTAGTGATGGAGCATGTGCAAACTGTGATTTTTCACAGACTTATAACACAGCCAAATGTGTAACGAGAATAGCAAAAGGCAAAGCCCTACCATAGGGAGACTTCAGATTTTTCAGACTCTGGCTTCAAATTGTGAAGGTGCTAGAACAATTCCTAGAGAAAATCCAGACTGTTTATTGATAAGCAAAACAACCTGCTTTCTGTTTCAGAAACAGCTAAACAGTTTTGGCTGCCTTTGTCATTAGTGTTTGGGCCTAAATTAGATGCTGCACGAAATGACAGCAGAAATGGCTAAACTCTGATAAAATTCAGCTGTCTGTGAAGACAGGCTTATAAAGGTATAACATCAGGCAATTTTTCCTTTTCACACTGCACTTACACAAACGTGTAATAATCTAATTACACATAATGCCGTGCGTTTGATATGAACGTGTATGTGCCATGAGGGCGCAAATGTGCTTGTGCAAATATACACAGAGAGATCAAATGTTTTGTCATGTTCAAGATTAGCACCTATAGATAGTCACCATGTGTAATTCGGGATCAGTTATGCAAGCACACAAGCCTACTGCTCATGAGCCACTCAGCAACAATGCTACCTCCAACTGCAGTCAGAACAGGACAGTCAGGATCATAATCTTATTAAAGGAGAATAGATGCAGAAATCATGTCCTACTTTTGTTAAATGCAGCACTGGTAGGTTACATGGCTTGCTCACGGTTTGAAACGCTCGTTATGTGTCTGGCTTGCAAAAATGATTTGATTCATTTGAGAAATTCTAAATATTACCATTAACAGAATTTTCTTCCTTAGGCCTATAAATCCAGGTATATATATTAAAAAAAAAAGGCTTGTGTTTATCATCTGTAAGAAGTTCTTGTTGTCTTTTATCGCAGAGAGCCAAGTGTAATCACCACAAGAGGAAACAACCCAGGTCAGCTGCAGCCTCGGCAGGAAAGCTGACTGCCAGGTGCATGAAGTGTAAGGATATCTGTGCTGGCTATGTATGCACTAAGGGTTTGATTTGCATTAAAACAGTGCTGAGTTGGAGGGAAAAGAATGGAAGAGAGGACAGGTAGGTACCTACCCCACCACCATCTCTCTGCCTGCTGAAAAGGTTTGGGTTTCACGGCAGAAACACAAATACAGAGTGAAGATAAATAATTAAAGCCTGGCATAATGGGCCACAGTAAATTCTTGTATTGAGAAAGTATTTGTGTGTGTGTGTGAGTGTGTGTGTAACAGATGAAGCTCATTTTGAAAAATTTAAATGTGTTAAAGCATTCTAGCATTTCTTCCAGTATTGGCAAAACTTGTATTACCTTGGGAAAAAAAAAGTTACCCAACACCACTGAGCACATGGGCTTATCTGCAACCTAACACTGTTATTGTAAGGGTTTGTATAGCTCACTTCCTGCCTTTAGGCTTACACAACAGGATATTTAAATTACAAAGACAATGAAGAAATGAGGCAAAATGCTCTTGATATTAAAAATGTTCTAGTTGTTCTAATTCCTCATGAAGTGAGTCGCAGAATTAATCAGTAAACACAAGGTTCCTGGAAACAAACTACAGGCAAACTAAAGGCAGCAAGGCAGGTTCAGGGTTTATCAGCGGTCCCACTACGCTGTGAAAAACGTGTAACTTTCGAGTATAATGGCAGCTACTACCCTTTACTACTGTTAACAGTCTGCCACTGTTTCCATTGTTAACTTGGTCTTCAGGGTTTAATATCTCACCTGTATCATATTGCATCAGGTCAAAACTTGGCTCACAGGTGTGTCTGGTTGGTACTCTTTCTTTAAAAAAACCCAAAATTAAATTTTATCAACCAGAGCTGGCATGAGGACTATTTTTTTAAAGTGATAATATTTTATTGATACTGATATTTTTTCCTATTCAATTCCCAAATCTGAACACAAACAAAAGTGTATTTTAACTGAAAAATCCTCTAAATATAATTCATTTGGTCCACTGAACCTTTTTGTTAATATTCAGTTTGGGTTGACGGAGATATTTTTATCTTGGAGGTCTTTATCTGAGTGGATGCTTCTTTCTTCTGCTTTCCTGATCTACCATCTTGGAGTACTGCAAGAAAACCTGCACTGGGTTTGCAGCAGACCTTGTTTTTTTTTTCTCTGGTTCACGTTTGGGACAGAGTCTCTGTTCTATTCAAAATATATTTATTCTCTTTCAGCTGTGTGACTGACTCATTCTGGTTGTGCAGCCAACTCAAAGAAGCTGCAAAACTGCTTTCGCCACAGATTGCTGAATGGATATAACCCTTGCTGTGTGAGGTACCAATGCCAAAACACAATTCCAAGCACAGGTACCAAGTATGACTCGTGCCATGGTTTGCTCTGCCAGGGTCAGCAAAGGTCTCAGGATATTTCATTACAGCAGTAGTGAGCGCAGCTCTCTGAAAGTACTGACCCATTTTGCAGCTACAAGAAAATGAGGCTCAGAGAGAAGAAAAACTGGCTTATGCAGTGAGTGGAGGGTCCTCCCCAAACTCAGTATATACAGCTGCAATGGGGATCAGACCCAGCATGGTGCTTTGGGAGCAGGGCAGAGATGTGTTATTCCTGCATCCCGTGCTGTGGCAGCTTCAGGTGATACCCAGGAAGAGAGGACCATGGCACACATCGCCCTGCTGACAGGGAGGGACGGATGCAGACACAGGCAGCCCATAATTGCCTGGGATTGAGATCAGCCACATCAGCTCTGCTTGGTGGTGCAGTCCTTCCCCTCTCCTCATTTACCTGTGCTGCATGGGGTGAAGAGAGGACGAGTCCTACAAACCCTTGGCAAAGACTGACTATCCACTCGTGAGCAGTTTGAAATTCAACTTGGATTAATAGCTGGAGTTCTAAACCCACTTTGCATTAGTGATGAAAAAAAAGCATTAGTACATGGATGAATGTAACTTATTCATGGGTTTATGGGCCCTAAGGTCAGGGAGTGAAGGACTCCGCAATAGCTTTGATGGTTACATTCTTCCTTTCATATCTCTGATTAAGTTTAAGTGTAAAACTCATGGAATTTCCCATTAACTGTACATCTGAGGAAGCTGCTGAATGCACTTATGCAAGTCCAGATAAGAAATTTAAGTTATACAAACTAGTCACACATCCCCTTGCTTTTGATAAAGCAGAAGAAGGACAGAAGGATTGTATGTGTGCTAAATAAATGACGTTAGACGAAGTAATGCCTTTTTTGGACATTTTCCACTTTTCATTTGGAAGTCAGGAGCATCTGGAAAACCACATTTTTTTGAAATATGGTGGGAAATGATTAAATAAGAATGTTGCTCTTTGCGTGCAAATCTTGCAGGGTCTGGAAATTACCAGTGAACTTTGGAGAGAATTTTACCCTTAATATGGACCAAACACATTTGGTAGTCAAGGAGAAAACACTTGGCTACCAACCAAGCAAATACTTCCTTTTAAAAATGTTCTAGTGAGCAAGTGAAAAATGAGGTCATTCATGCAAATATCCCATTCACCAGCACTTTTTTAATAACCAGATTATGGATACTATGCCTGCCCTACAGCAGAATGGTGTGAACTCAGTAGAAAACTCTTGAACATAAACTTAATGTAGTTATATACTCCTTGCAGAAGCACTTGTGAATGAAGTAAGGAGTGTGCAGAGGTACTGTTAATGCTCTGCCAAGTAGCTTACTCTGAAAAGCAAAGGTGGGAACACAGCAGGCTTCAGGAGCAGATGTAGAGCCCAGCAGTGGGTAGGGGTTTGCAAAACTAGCCAGCTTTGTCCCAGGGCCCCCAGCAGAGCTCCTGGCTGTGACCTCACCAGCCACCCCTCTATGGTTCCTGCAGCTTAGGGCAGCAGTTCATGTTCAGCTGTTCACACTGGCTTCCAGTTGCTGGCCTCTCACTGACTTGGCACCGGAACCACCACAACATTCATCGGAGTTACAAGGCAGGAGAGCACTTCCAAAGGGCCCCTGGCCTCTCTTCACAGCCCTTTCTTCCCACTTACGCCTCATGCTCTCTCTCCTGTGGACTACAGATGTAGATGCTTGTGTTGCATCAGTTCTACCTGGTGGAGCCTTCAGGGAGTTAAGCACCAAACGGTGAACCCAACTCTCTTCAATTCTGTAACACAGGTAAACAAACAAACCAACCCACACTTCAGCCTTAGTGACAGCAAATGGAGTTGACAGTACACACTCATATGCATCCTCCTCCTCTGGAGAGACAAAACATTGGCTTGGACAATACTAGCAGCATCATTCTGCAAGCATTTCTGGCAGCGTTGTTACCACGGTTATTTTGCAATCTATTATTTTTATTACCCCAACTTCCATCAAAATAAATAGGATCCTGGACTCCTTAGATGATAGAGGGATTTGGCATGAGATGTTCTTATGTCTTAGGGAAAGATATGTGGAGTATTACACAGCAACATACTTCATAGCAATAAGAGTATGACTAGTGGTACATCTTGCATTGCAAGAACATTGTCATACTAGTGATGCGAAATGCAGATCTATTGCATTAGACTTTATAAAGCATAACCCTTTTATTATATAAAGCCCCTAGGAGCAAACAGGATGTTTGCACCATTGATATTAATGGGATCCTTTGCAATAAAAACAGTTTTTGGGAATCTTTTGAACAGCAGAAGGAATCTAAGAGTTGCTGGCCTATGTGTTAACTCTTTATTGAGTACATCTCTGCTTTTGTCAGCGAAGCAAATGAAAATGTAAATAGAAGGGGAAAAAAAAAACAGATAAGGTATTGCTCCATAAGAACATTCAAAACAAAGAAATATCTTCCAAATAGCCTGTTCTCTTTAGGAAGCTAGATAAGTGTTTTAGAATAAAAGTGCTGCTTATTCCTGAATGAGGCACCCACATAGGGAGCTGCTTTAGTTTGGTTATTCTGCAAACAATTCTGATAGCAAAAGCTCTGCCAGCCGGCTTCCTTGGAGAGGAGGGGGGAGGAGGTCTTCACTACATTAGGAGCCTTTTGTTGGTCTGATATGGCTATATTCCCCATCACACTGGTGTTCAGCAGGGTTTCCAGGATAAAATAGAAATCCAAATAGAAATCCAAATACCCCTTTCTGTCTACTTGAAAGTTTGTTCTGATTTGAACAGAATTTGTGTACTTACCAGACAATTGAATAGTGTAGTTTAACACTCAGCCTTTTCTGTGCTCGTTTTAAAACACAGAGGGGGGAAAGCAAAGGGGATTATACTGTAGGAAACAGAGAAGCAAAAGTGCACTGCATATGACTAAAATATCTTCAAATCCTCACCACAGAAGTTTCTCAAAACCTTGCCATCTCTAAGTAAGGTCTTTGTTGACATGAGTGCCTTGCTTGTTACTGAATGCTTCGGGTTTATTAGCTTTGGAGTTTAACAGGAGGAAAAAGGCAAATGCCTCACAAAATCTGTAGTGGACCAACTTCCCTAACTCACTTCTGTCTTTCAAACCCTATGAAAGCAACAAATGAGAAGCTGCCTGCAACTTGTTGTTATAAGTCAGGATAATCTTATGCTGACAATTTTATGCTAATGATCCTGAGTGTTTGTTTCAGCCTCTTTATCTCACTAGAACAAATTCAGTTGGTTGATTTGTGGTTCCAAATGTGAAAAAAGGAATTGTGAATTTTGTGTGATTTATGGGGAAATTAGAAAAGTAGCCAATTTGGCATAAAATTGTGCAGGGAAGAAAAATGGTCTATCAGCAATGAAAGAAATAGTGGGAAGTTTTTGGAAGAGTTCCCGTTCTCAAAATAATTTTCCCCCAAATTCTGCACATTGATTATGACTTATGCTGTTGCAAACTACTGCAGCTTCAGATGTAATCATTGTACTTTTGCTCATTTTTAATTTATGCCAGTTCAGAAATACAGGCTGGCACATACAGTTTCAGAAGTAGCAGATAGACAGCAACATCTTAGCTACCTACCCCAATCTAGTATTTCCTGATTTTACTTTAGGATGTGGGCAGTAGTATGCTAAAACTAGGCTAATGACACACATTTCTGATTTGAATGAGATCCAGAAGGTAGAAAAAAGGTTTGGGAACTTCTGAATGCTGAGTTTTTGTCTGGCTCACTGAAAGTTTAGAAGGCTCTGGCAAACTTTTACTCCAGCCTGTGAAAGGATCTGTGTGGATGGACCTCAGTATAAGTTGCAGCATCTCTGCAGTGAAGCAATAAACTCTGGGATTTGGACTCTAAAGCATCTCTATTTCTCATCTGCAAGATCCTGTGTGCTTTCAGCCAAGTAAATATCTGATGCTGGTTAACTTTTACTGTTTCTTCTGCTGCTCGTCATTGCAGATCCACATCCGAGTGCTTACGGCATATTATGTTACAGCCAACCAACTAACTTCCTCTCAAACATGTTACTTCTACTCTGTTGCTTGTGATATTGATGGCTATTTTGACCTTTGCAGTTCTCTAATTACTGAAGCCTTAAAATAGTACACGTCAGGTAAAATATTCTCTTTTTGAAGTTCCTTTTTCCTTGCATGCCTGAGCTGAAAGACCATATAAACTAAGATTATTCAACCACTTTAGACCACTGCACAAAACGTCAAGGGAAATTTTGTTAGCGAGGACAAGTGACTGTTTTGTTCCACTTTTACTTTTGAGGTATTTTTTACTCAGCAGAAGATAGTACAACAATGTATTTGCCATGCCATTCCATAATTATTTAAATTCTTCTTCTCACTAAACTCCAGAAATGAACATTTGTGAAACTATTTTTTTCTGTAGTCCTTTACTTCAAGTTTGTGAAACAGCCCCAAATAACACATTGTTTAGAGCTGGCAACCGATTTCCCCAGTTTTACCAAGCGGCGCATTCGCTGTAACATCAGAGGTCATTTTTAGCTATTGTACGTCTTTGTCTGGTCCAGTTAGAAAAGCGCACAAGCACTCCAGTACTATCAGTTATGCTTGGAGGAACATAAGAAGGGTGAGGGGGAGGGGAGAGGAGGCGACACAAACTCAGAAATAGCCCGTTTTTCTGCTTTGGGAGAGCACAGCCCGCTAACAGCCAGGTCCAGCCTGCCAGAAAATCAGTGTACTGCAGTATTACTATTGGTAGACAGCATGGAAAACCCCAGGCCACAGAAATATGCCTTCCCAATGATCTCTGTCTCAAAAAAAAATCTTAAAAGTTGCATCCTTATCGAATTTGTCTTCCTTGAAATTAATTCTACTTTGTGGCCTCGTTCTTTTTTATTTCTGAACCTATTATGGGCCACATCTGTGGAAGTCTGTATCAACTACTCTGAAAGCAGCTGCTGCCGAGATTCTTTCAGTTAAGCTGAAATTAAGAACAGGTTTGTGGGCTCCCTACCTGCTGTGAAGCCGTGATGTAGTTTATAAAATTACATATGCGTGAGAAAATCTGACTGCCAGGGCTGGAAAAGTTGGTACATTTAGCAGGAACCTAAAATAACTGGGTACGCTGAGGTTGTACTTATTTGCAATATTAACTTTTTCTGCTCTCCTCCTCAGTGTCATTGTAAAAGCAATATTGGATATTTCAGTGTAAAAAATGTGGGTTTGAGAGGATCAAAGCACAAAAAATCAAAATCAGGCTATATCCTAGCAACTGTGTTGGCGGTAGGGTCAAATATGAAAGACATTAGAGTTAATAATGTTGATTCTTCAAGAAAGGTCTCCAGATTATTTCTGCCATAAGGAAAAGCTCATTACATGCCATAAATAAGATGATGGAAACAAACACCAGTCATCTTTTATCATTGATGGAATTACATTGATAGCAAGGGGACAACTTGTATGAGTAGAAAGTAAAGAGGTTATGACCACATCCTGACACCTGATACAATTTGTCAACAGATATGACCAAGATGCTTATTGCTGTTACACATTAATAGACACGTCAGATCATGAAATATGTGCACCTCTCCAAATGGAAAAATATTTTCAAATCCGTTTGCTAGATTTATGCCTGAATAAATTAACAGGGTGCAAGAGCTTGACCTCAATCCATGCAGACCCGGAGTATGCTGGTGTGCAAAACTTTGATGGGTTGGGATGTGTTTTCATAGTACAAACTCTGGAAGCAGCCTGACACCGCACAGCTACTGAGGGATGATTAGAGAGGAGAGATTGTTGTAGTGCACAAGAGAAGTCAATGCATTTAATCCAAGTGTATAAGCTTGTTATTAATTGAAACCATTTTGTTTCAGAGAGAAATTTGTGCCACCCACAGAAACTCTGGAAGCACACCAGTGTTAGAATGGCCCATTTTAACTGGAGTCAGATACGTGAGTTTCTTGCTTAAAAGCATTTCTAGGCATGCTTCTGTGTGGTGATCTGCAGACACAGATGGGTATTAGAGCTGCCTGTGCCTTCCAGTCGGTAACTTCTGCACATGCTTTTTGTATCTCCAGATACACCAAGAAAAAGTCTGGTTTAGAATGTAAAGAGTAATACAAGATTATTTGTCATCAGTTTGTGTGCTCTTTTTTCTGACCAAGCACAGTTTGAGAGCAAAATCTCTGTTTTAGATTTAAATTGAATTTCAGATAGATTTGTAACAATATAAAACATTAATTGGCACAAAACCTGAGTAACTCTGAGCAAGCACACAGGAAAAGAGAGACTGACTCCCCTAGATTACATTTCACTGACTGTATCTGTGTATGTGACATGTACACACACACATACGCACACACATATATATGAAATGTAATCCAAACTTGGCTTGTTTGCCTGTCTTGAAGTATTTATCTGTGCTTTCAACCTTGCTTTTATAGAGATGGCCTTTTTTTCTCACTACTCTACCACAGTGTTTCTCGGGAACCTTTTCTTATCTAAACTTCCACCAATCACTCCTAAGGCTAAGTTATGCAGACAAGTCATCGCACAGAATTTCATCAAACTTCCATTTTCCCTAACTTGAGAAAGCCTGGTCCCAAATGCTGAACAAATAATTTATTAGACCACAGCAAAAGTAAATAAATGCTTTCCTGCTCCAAGTATTTCATTAGCCAGAATTATTACACATGCGAGTTTATAAATAGTAAAACACGTATTGAGCCATTAATATCACTGACATTCTCATACAAAATACTGTAATTTAAAGAATTTGAAACTGGAGGACAACTGGAAGATTTCTGGCAAAGACAAAATGAGTAAACTGTCTGCAAACAAATTAGTCACCCATGGAAATGGTACATTACTAACGAATTGAAAATTAAGAACATCATCTCTACCTGAAATTTCTGATGACATAGATGATATTATGCAAACACAGCCTGCATATCTTTTAAGTATATAAATTCTTACACTGTTTCAGTTTTGCTTTTAAAACCCAGAAGTGCTGGACTCAGCAGAAGAAACGTGAGAAAATCTCCTATTTAAAATTACATGGACAGAGGAACTCTGCTGGTGACTTTCCGTGAAATTAATATACCGCTTGATTGTTTTTAAGGTCTCTGCATCTTCTGAATTTTTAATTGCCTTTCCATTAAAGTGGAATACCCCTCACTTACTAAGCTTGAGTTGGGTTCTCCAGTCCTTTCACCCCTGTGGCCTCCTCTTTTCTTATGGGGGTGAAAGGAGTATAACACTGGGCCCTATGGAAGCAAATATGGAAAATATTAAGCATTTTAAGCATTACTCTGTCAAGAAATAGAGCAAGCACTGTGTTGTGTATTCTCATGTTTTACTGTCTAAGGAAAAGAATCTGTACAGGCTCCGGGAGAAAAGGAGTAGGTCATAAAAATCACATTTTTAGGTAGAGGAGTTGAGAAGTCTCATGCACCTTTCATTGCTCTGACTTGTCAATTTTCGCCATATGGAAATTGTTAGCTTAATACTGTAGTTCTAAATACTGCCCAGGAATGCTGATTTATAATGGATTTCTTACTCTTTGTGTAAAGAAATACTAAAGTAGTATATAAACTGTGATTAGAGAATCTACACGCTTGTGTTATAGGCGTGTGCCTGGGGTGGATTCTTCAGGCTCAGAGAGGTGACATCTGCTCTGGTCCACTCAGGTAAATCTGGCACTAGTGAACCCAGAATTCCCACAAAATACTGCACTTCTTGAACAACTGGGAACTCAATTTGGCCTGTGATTGAAAAAGTGTGCAGGAAAGATGCTGATGCATAAGGGACAAAATCCAGACATTCCAGATACGTTATTTACTATTGAGGCACTTAAAGACACCACATTAATGTAATGAAGCTGCCTTTGAAGAACAGGCAACATGCATTTTTTAAAGCACGGTCTCTCTATATTTTGACCAGCTGCTATGCACGTCTAGTTATTTTTTTCCTGTGAATTAGAATTTAATTTGATTGTCCCAAATACATCCCACTCAGGCATTCATGCTGAAAGCAGCAACAATTGTCAATGACCTTTAACACGCCTGCTATACAAATTAGTGCAGATCATTAATCACACATAGCTTACATTTTATGATTCGTGTATCCTTCATTACCAACTTTCCCCTCTCGCTCGCTGCCCCCCACCCCCACCGCTTCCCTTTATTCCGAGGGCTCTTGTAATAAGCACTGGAAAGGGCAGGATTTAAAGCCTCCCCCGGCCCCAGTTTTGTTTTCTTCTCATTGCCGGAGCAGTTCGCGTCCCAAGCGCAAGACGGAGGGAGGGCGGCGCGGGGCCGGTGCGCCCAGGAAGGGCCGGGCCAGGGGCGGGGGGCGACTCCGGCGGGGAGCTCGGAGCCGGGGTGCCCGGGGGCGATGGGGTTCTGCCGGCCCGCGGCGTCAAGAAACACCGTCCCTCCGTCAAAAGTGCTCCGTGTCAATTGTACGTCATCGCACATTACGAGACAAAGAAAGAAAGAAAAAAAAAAGGCTCCATCCACACCCTTGATGTCTAGTACCGAGCGTTAAATTAGGCTTCCCAGCCATAGACTAAACACACTCCCCTCGCCTGTGGCACACACAAGGTTTGCCGTGATTAAACCGAGCTCCGCAAACAGGCAAGAAAACAAGAATTGAACTTTTCAGCCATAGGAAAAGGGAGGTGGCATGGGGGGCTTTTTTGTTGCTTGTTTTTTATTTTTTTTTTTTTCTTTCTAAAGCCATATGGCAGATTGATTTGTTCGGAGGTCTTTCAACTTCCCCAGCGTGGCTGTTGAACAGTATTCCTCTTTGATCTTGATTGAGGACTTTAATGTTGTTGTTTCTGCGCATTTCAATAGATCCATAAATATTTTACCAGTGGAATTCGCCCAAAAAAAA